>VMDO01001156.1:96750-227485 GCA_007922755.1 Pedetes capensis
TTTTTTTTTTTTTTTTTTTTTTTTTTTTTTTTTTTTTTTTTTTTTTTTTTTTTTTTTTTTTTTTTTTTTTTTTTTTTTTTTTTTTTTTTTTTTTTTTTTTTTTTTTTTTTTTTTTTTTTTTTTTTTGTGGCAGAACTGACAGGTTGAACCCAGGGTTTTTTGCTTGCTTTTGCAAGTACTCTACCCTTCAGCTGCCACCCCAGCTCTTTTTTATCTTGAGTCAGGGTCTCACTAAGTTACAAAGGCTGCCTCTGGCCTCAAACTCATGATCCTCCTGCCTCTGCCTCCTAGGTCACTGGGATTACAGGTGTGCGCCACCACACTTGGCTTCATTTCATTTCTTAAACATAAATAACATCATATTTTACATTATCTTGTAACTGACTATTTTCACTCAATATATGTGAGAGATTTTTTTTCAAAGTCTGATCATACAGTCTTATTACGACTAATATTCCGTTTTATGGCTATACAGTACTCCATAGCATGGAGATGCTTGTTAGGTGCCATCCAGCTGGATCTGATTCATTCATAGTGACCCTAAGTACAATGAAGCACCACCCAGCACTGTGCCATGCACATGATCTTTTTATGTTTGAGCCCATTGTTGTGGTCACTGTGTTTCTTCTCATTTTGAGTCGTGTCACATTAGCAAAAAGAGGTCCTAGAGGCTTTACTCCATTCCTATCATTAAGGTTGACTCTACTTTGAAGAGGCAACCCTTTCCCAGTCGTTTCTTGAATGCTTCTGAGCCTGGAGGGCTCATTTTCTGGCACTATATCTGACACTTAACAACAACAACAACAACATATCTGACAGTGCTTCTCTGCTATTCATAGGGTTTTCAATGGCAATTTGTTTCGGGAGTGGGCTGCCAAGTCCTTCTCCCTAGTCTCTTAGTCTGGAAGCTCAGTTGAAACCTATCCAACCATAGGTAGCCTTGCTGGTATCTAAGATACCGATGGCATAGCTTTCAGCAACACACAAGCTGACAGACAGGTGGAGGATAGCAATACTATGGTTGAATTATTCACTCCCTAATAGATAGTCTGTAGCTGTAGCCCTGTGGCATCCAATCCTGTCAGATCTCCAAAGCTAAGCAGTGTTGGGCTTGGTTAGTACTTGGATGGGAGACCACCTGAGAACACCAGGTGCTGTAAGCTTGGGAGACGGACCCAGAAACCCACTCCCCCAAATCAATCCACCATTGAAAACCTTATGAACAGCAGAGAAGCACTGACAATAGTGTCTTGCCTGTTGTATGTAGAGTCGCTATGAGGCAGATACTGACTTGATGGCACCTAACAACAAGTAGGGGCTGGGATTTAGCTCAGTGGGTAGAGCACTGTGCTGCAGTCTCTGAGGCCCTGAGTTCAATTCCCAGCACTGCAAAAATGGGAGAAGGGCCTGGCAATCCACTCCCAAAAAAAATCCACTCCGAAGCACTCAGCCATTGAAAACCCTATGAGGGTCGCTATGAGTCAGATACCGACTCCAGGGCACCTAACAACAACAACAACAAACAATAAGTAGATAGTCATTTAAGTTATTGTTATCAGCTATTCATTATTATAGCAATGCTGTAATGAAATACTTAATCATGCCACATAAGAACACATGAAAATGCTTCTTTAGGATGAATATTCAAAAGTGGTATCCAAAAACAATGAAGGAATTTTCCAGAAAGTTAAGTCGGAGGCCAGCCTGGGCTAGATAATGATACCTAGTCTCAAAAATAAAATAAAATAAAATAAACAAATAAACAGATAAATAAAATAAGAAAATACTGAACAAAACTTTGATTGTCCTCCAGTACAGCCCCATCTGAGGCCAGGATCTCTCAGACAATGGCCCTTCAGATGGCCAACCAGCCTCACTTTGTATATTCTTAGAAGTGGTGCTCACTATGCTCAAGGCAGCCTCTTCAAGCTCTGAACAGGTCTGTGTATTACCAAGTTATTCTTCTGGGCTGAGTTGAAATCTAATTTCCAGGGCCCAGGCTGTAGTATTTTCTGAGCTGCTTAAGCACCATCAGCCTGAATTCTGAGCCATGTGCAGTATTCTGCCTAGCCAGCCCCTCACTAGCTCCCGCAATGACACAGTCACTCTGTGCCCAGTTACATCACAGTCATCATCAAAAACAGTCCTTCCAACAAATGAGCCACTGAATGGCTTATCCACAAGTTCTTATGGGCCACAAATGGTGGACCTTGAGCATTGGCCCTTCTGGCTCAAAATCCAATGCCACTTATTCAGTCTCTATTTTGTTTTTACCATATATAAAAGTTAAAAATGATGATAACTACCCCATCTGTGTGCAGAGTGATCCACACCTTATAATGGCCTTCCACATTCACACTCTCATTCGCTCCCTCATGAACTCTGCTGGAAGTCTCAGGATCGCCTGTGCTCATCTCTGTTATCCTGAATCATTTACTCTTTACCATCAGTCAGCAAAACCAAGGGAGCCCCTATGCTGGTGTCATTTCTATGTCTGCGCTAGAGCAAAGATTTTCTCATAATTGGCTCCCAGTTGCCCCAACAGTATGAAGGTCACAATCACAATGTTAATTTCTAGTCTTCCTGGAAATCCTTGCTTTCATTTGGAGAGCTCACTGTTTCTGCTGATAGAAGAGCTCTGCGTCTCAGGAGGGCATGGGCTGCAGATAACAGAAACCCAACCATGCAGGCTTAACAAGCAAGAGGTTTCACTTCCTTACATATCAGGAAGTCTGGAAGCAGCAAGCAGGGAGGCAGAAGGGACTATGAAGTTGTCAGGAGCTCAGGTTTCTGCCACCTTCCTGCTCTGCTGTCCCTACCACGCCACCCTCTTTCTCAGGCTGAAAGCTGAGGGGCTCCCAGATACACATCCTGGTTCTAGGAAGGAAGCAAAGACAAAAGATAAAAATCCTAAGCCAGTTGAGAGTGTTTTTTCTTTATCAGGAAAATAAACAATAGATTCCCTGGAAGCCCCACCCTCTGTCCACAGCAGTCACTGCTAGCCCATGAGTACCGAAACACTGAGTTTCTTTTAGTTGGACACATTACTGCTCCCAGCAATTAGGGTCTTATAATAAGGACACAGGAGACTCTATCGATATGGAGTAGGCTCCTAGCAGCATCTGTCATGTTGAACATTTCCTTTTCCTTTTTCCAGATGACAGCATATTTGTTTTTAAAGTATTATTTTTATTTGGCAAAAGTATAGGGTCATATCAGCTTGAAAACTGAGGCAATCCATAGGCTCACCCTACCAAAAGCTTCTGGTCACAGAGTCTACAGAATATGTAGGGTGACTGGGACCTTTGGCGTTCACCATGCTGGTCCATTACTCCAGAGATGAGGGAGTGAGGCTCTGAGACCCTGCAGGGGAAGATGGTATTTCAATCCATCTCCTCACGGGGTCCAGAACCCTTCCACTTGCTGCAGGCCTCCCCTCTGATACTCATTACCTCTCTGTTTTCTTGCCTTTTACTTTTCAAAACCATTTTTACTTGTGACATGAAACATACATACAAGAAAGCCACAAAAATAAAGTTGTTATTATTATTATTATTATTATTATTATTATTATATTATTTGTGTTACTTGGGGGTTGAAACCAGGGCCTCACACATTCTTTGCAAGTGCTCTACTACTCTGCTGTACCCTGAGGTCCCCACTTTTTTTATTTTTTTGAAGTACTTGAGAGAGGAGCTCAGGGCCTCACACATACTTTTACAAGTACTCTATCACTGAGCTGTACCCTTAGCTCATCTTTTATTTTTTATCTTGAGACAGCATCTTGCTAAGTTGTGCAAGCTGCCTCTGGCCTCAAACCTACAATCCTCTTGCCTCTGCCTCCCCAGTTATTGGGATTACAGGTGAGAGCCACCACACCCAGCTAAATCATGCTTTTGCTATTTTGTTTTCTATTTGTTTAAGACAAAAAAAAGTCTTGTTATGTATAGCCTAAGCTGGCCTGGAATTTGGTATATAGCCCAGGCTTATGATCTTTCTGCTTCAACCTCGAAAGTGCAGCCATTACAGGTGCATACCACTGTGTCCAGCTCAAATGATGGTTTAATGAATTATAATAAGGTAAACTCCACCAAGCGACAAGAAAAGAAGTTTGTTTAACCCCCTTCCTATCCCTATAGTCAATCCTACACATTGTTTATATCACTTTTTTTTTTTTTTTTTTTGAGAGGGGGTCTTGCTATGTAGCTCAAGTTGACCTCAAACTCACCATGTAGCTCAGTCTGGTCTCAGACTTGCAATCCTCCTGTCTCAGCCTCTGCAAACTCTAGGATTACAGGCACGGGCCACCATGCCCATCCTTTCATGTATTGTTTATAGAGCATCATCTATACATGCAAACCAAGATTTAGTTTAGTTTCATCCATTTAAAAAATTTGATGTCTTTTTTTAAAAATGTGTATGTTCCTCCTCCCTCTCCTTCATTCCTTACAACCCTTTGGTTGATGAGCCCAGGCTGTTTGGGTATGGAATGTCTAGTCTGGAACTTGTTGACCCTCACTCTTGGTATCATTCCTCTTGTTCCTCTGTCCTTTGTATTTTCTGGAAATTGA
This sequence comes from Pedetes capensis, assembly GCA_007922755.1. Taxonomy (NCBI): domain Eukaryota; kingdom Metazoa; phylum Chordata; class Mammalia; order Rodentia; family Pedetidae; genus Pedetes; species Pedetes capensis. The sequence goes on from VMDO01001156.1 coordinate 101,322, forward strand.
CAGCAGGATCTGGACATGGGATCAGTTTTAATTCCATGGTAGGACTATAGAGGTGCTTATTGAGACTACAGAAGGAATACCATGACTGTGTCCCTCTTTTGTGACTTTGTTGTTATTGTGTGCTGTTGAGTCACGTCCGATTCATAGAGACCCTATGTACAACAGAACACAACACTCCTTGACACTATGCCATGCCTGGCACTATTGTCAGAGCATCTCTACTACCCATAGAGTTTTTGATGGCTGATTGTTTCAGGAGTGGGCTGCCAGGTCCTGCTCCCAAACCAACAGCACCCAGTATTCCCAGGCAGTCTCACATCTAAGTACTAACCAGGCCCAACCCTGCTTAGCTTCCAATATCAGATAGGATCGGACTTTAATAATAATTAACATCTAAGTTTCTTCTCCATCTTACAAGAGAAATGATGCATCTGTAGAGACTAAAGCTGATTGATATTTATGTCCTCCTGTTTCCCCTTTCCCAGTACATGCAGGGCCCTGAAATTCAAAGTTTGAGGGGGTGTTCATTTATGAAGATGGGCTCCTGTGCTCCCTCTGGAGACTTCTGAGGCTCCCAGGCTACTGAAGGGGGCTTAGGTTGGATGCCTGCCTCTCAAACCAACACAGCCTTAGATAGTCATGTGCCTTGACTGTCTAGCCTCGGGGTTAAGGCCTTATTCATTCAGCAACAGGAAGCCAAGCAGAGGGCTGGAAAAAGGAGAATGGTCAGCCAGGCCAGAGACTCCTATGGATCTTTTTGTTTTTTGGGTTGTTTGTTTGATACAGGTTCTCACTATGTAGCTTAGGCTGGCCTTGAACTTGAGATCCTCCTGCCTCTGCCTCTCAGATATTGGTATGACAGGTGTGCACCACCACACTCAGAACATGTATCTTGTTGCTGACTGAAAGATGCATTAGGTTAAAGCAGAAGGCCAGGAGGAGGGGCAGCCATTGAGCACGCTGTGGCAGTGGCTCTGCATCTCAGCCAAGACCTGGTCAGGAGACAGCAGCCACATCTGAAACTTTAATAAAGATCATTTTTAAAATTGTAGCACAATCTATGTAATGTAAAAATGTATCCTTGTAACCATTTTTAAGAGTACAGTTTAAGCCAGGCGCAGTGGCACACACCTGTAATCCCAGCGGCTTGGGAGGTGGAGGCAGGAGGATCACAAGTTCGAGACCAGAGGCAGTCTGCATAACTTAGTGAGACCCTGTCTCAAAAAGTAAAAAAAAAATGGGCCAGGGGTGCAGCTCAGTGATCCAGCACTTGCAGAGCATGAAAGCGCAGGGCCTTGGGTTCAACCCCCAGGACCGAAAAAAAAAAAAAAGAGTACAGTTTAGTGGCATCCAGAACATTCATATTGTTATGCAACTCTTACCACCATCCATCTGCAGAACTCTTTCATCTTCTCAAACCCAAACTCCATGCTCCTTAAGCAATAACTCCCCATTGTTTTCCCCTCCTAGCCCCTGGAATCACTACCTTCCATTCCATTTTTATGCATTTGACTATTCTACATAACTCATGTAACTATAAAGGACTTTGAACAAGTGAAATATGGTTAATTATTACAAAAGGAAGAAAGCTCCAAAGGATACAGAACCAGCAAGTGCAGGAAGCAGCTATTGCCTCCAAAGCTGAAAGACAGAGTAAAAGAGGAAATAACCAAGAACGTAGAAGGGCCCCTCTTCCCCCTTCCCCCTCCCTCCCGCTTTCCCTCCCTCCCTCTAAGGCTGAGATCCAATCCCTTTGGAGAACAAGTGACAGCTACAGGATCATGCAGCCTTCTGGTGGCAAAGAAACTTGCCACCATGTATGGGCCAGAGCTGATGCAAAAAAACAGCCTTCCAGGTGGCAGAAAAAGTACCAAAAGATACAGACAGGCTGGCATCAGTCAACAGGAACACTTGTCTGGTCGAAGAGAACTTGCTGTAAGTCACAGGGTAGAGTCATTGCACGAGATCTGTAAGGTGAGTGTTTTCAGGTCTGCCTCGTGCTGATGGAATAGCTGGCCGTGTCAGAAAGTAATGCTCTGGAAGCAGGAAGGAAACCTTCTCACCTTAGTCTGACTTGGTAGCGTTCTCTATTATAAACAAGCTGAAGCTGAACCCACGGGCAACAGAGAAATTCTTTGAGGGTCTAGTTCCAGTATTACAAAGCAGAGCAAGCAGGGTGGATTTGGAGCTGAGAGGCAATAAACTGGTAGGTAGTGTACCAGCTACAAGTAAGTGGAGCCCAGGCTATACAGGTGACTATGCAGGCGTACAGGTAGAGCTAACCCCAGAGCCACAAGGACAGGGATGGGCAGCATTGCGAATGCTCTCCTGTTTTTACAGAGTTAGTGTGACTCTTTTCCAGCTAAACTGTTTACCTCCACAGAAGCATCTCCACAGGGTTTCCTGAGAATATCTAACAGAAAGAAATATAAACTCAGCGAGAGCAATGCGCAGAGTATCCTTGATGGGCCAAGAACATCAGGCACATTCAGAAACTCCACCTCTAATTCAATCAGATTACTGAAGTAGGAGTTACGATGCCCATGCCACAGAAGGAGAAACTGAGGCTCAAGCAGATGAAGCAACTTGGCAAAGCAAAGGCATGTTGGGAGCAAGCTCTCTGGCTGGCCAGTTAGACCAGAGGTTGGCAAATTTTTCTATAAAGGCCAGATAGCCAGTGTTGTAGGCTTGTGGTCCATATGGTCTCTTCCTCAACTATTTAACTTTGTCATTGTGGCACAAAACAGCCATAAGCCACATGTAAATGAATGGGCATGGTCCTGTTCCAACACAACTTTCCTTATGAGCAGCTACGTTTGAATTTTCACATCATTTCCGTGAATCACGAGATGCTATTCTTTCAATTTTTTCCCCAACCATTAAATAAAATGTAAAAGTCATTCTTGCAGGCCACACAAAGACATGCTTGACTTGCCTCACAGGGCCAGGGTTTGCCAGCTCTTGATGGAGGCTGTTGCCATTTACAGTGTGGTTTTTGCACTGAAAATACAGACATCACCCGGGAGCTCCATGGAAATGCCGAGTCTCAGCCCAATTTCCTTCCCCCCAAAAAAAACCCTCCTGAATTAGAATCTACATTTCCATCCTATGCTTGGACAACATAGAAACACCACGAAGTTGAGGCACAGGACCTAATCCATGATTTTTTAATTGAAACATGAATTTCTGGCCTCATCAATTGAGACCCTAATGAGCTCCCAGGAGGAACGGATGCTGCCAGCCCCAGGACTAGATTTTAAAGTAGCAAGGCTCTAACTCACGGATTCTCCAACTTGGCTGAACACTGGGATCGCCCAGGCAGCTTTAACTGTACCATTTCCGAGTCCCACCCTCAGAAATTCTGCTTTAATTGGCCTTGGGTATGGCCTGAGCACTGGCATTCCTAAAACCTCCCCAGGTAGCTGTCATGTACAGCCAGGTGGTCCAGACAGAGGTCATACGTGGATGGCCAAAAGCAATCAGCACATCTATTTAGCCTAGACCACCCAGTGTTTTAAATGTGTTTGACTGCCAACATTTAAAAATGGAAATTTCATGTGCAGGCACATACAAAAACCCAGATTTGCAGCTTCTCCTGAAAAATCATAAATCTGGTATTTTCAGTCCTGATTCCTACGTGGCCATCACAGGCCAGTGTTGAATAACTGCTGCCCTTAGAAGCCCAGCTCACTGCACTCCGCACCATTTTCTAACCCTCATTGCCTCACCCCACTGGACATCCAGCTACGCTGACCCCACTTGGGCTCTGGAAGCAGGCATTGAACCTTCTACACTGGAATCTTTCTTTCTTTGGCTCTGCTTCTTGGCTAGAAGAGAAACAGTTCCTTCCAAAATCTGGTTTCAGATTTTTGAATTGTGAAACAGCCAATATACTGTAAAGCTGGGTATCTTGCCCATACGTCTTAATCTACAATATGTTACAACCTGCACAGTATTGTTTTACAGGAGTTTTTGGATATCTCCAGACAGATTATGATCCCTTATTAGAAAACCATATGTACCACTTGACGAATCTGGTCAGTTTTGGCATTTCAAACTAATGTTTCAACCCCATGTTTCACTTCCAGGCATCAACTGTCCGCATTAGCACATTGAATAATAATGCCTTATAGATCCAGAGCTCTTTATCGTTTGAAAGGCACTTTCTCATGCATTCTTTCATGGGATAGTCACAGCAAACTGAACCAATACAAATATATTCCCCTTAGTTATTGACAAAAACAAAAAGGAAACCAAGGTTCAAAGAGGGAAAGTGACTTTCTCAAGTCAACCTGGCCTGCTCCTCAGGACTCCTGCATGTTTAGCATCCTGCTGCCTTCAAAGTATGCCCTTTGAAGAAAATGCTTCTCTGAGAAATCCCACAGGAACTGTGGCCCTTGCTTGTTGCAGCACATCAATCTGGAAACCATAAGGCTGTGGAAATGCTCGCTCCTGCACATCTGCTTTCTGACCTCATGCTGCTCAGATCAGATTGCTCTTGGAAAAGCCTTGGTTTATCAGAAAAACAAAAGTTCCTAAGGGATGCTTGGCACAGTAGAAAGGGAATGGACTTGGGAGTCATACAGAACTGTGCAAGAATCCCCCAGCCTCACTCCCATTGGGTTGGCAAGGGAAAACCAGATGTACCCAATTCATCATGCAATAATCACAGCCAAGTATAGGAAGAGTTGTTGTTGTTGTTGTTGTTGTTGTTAGGTGCTGTTGAGTCAGGTCACATTAAAAAATGAACAAACAAAAGTACTATGAGATGTAAAGAAAAACACGTACACCAGAGCAAAGAAGACAACCTTGTGGCTAACTTTGATGAACTCAAAATGGATAGGAGGCTGCTCAAAGGAAAAGTACGTAACTGTTTCATACCATCTTTGGTATTTAGTATGCAGGCACGATCCTAGGGGCTTCTCTGGAACTAGGCTGTACCTTTCGACCCTCCCTTTCACTAGGGAAATAGTTAAGATGTTCTAATTGTTTAGCCAAACTCATTCCCTTGATGGAAGGATTTGGGGAAAGGTTTGCCTCCATGTTGTTGTTGTTCTTGTTAGGTGCCGCCAAGTCCATATCCAACTCATAGCGACCCTCTGTACAACAGGGGAAACACTATTGTCAGTGCTTCTCTGCTATTCATAGGGTTTTCAATGGCAGATTGATTTTTGGGAGGGGGTTGCTAGGTCCTTCTCCCAAGCCTACAGCTTCTGGTGTTCCCAGGCGGTCTCCCATTCAGGTACTAACCAGGCCCGACCCTGCTTAGCTTCCGAGATCTGACGGGATCTGATGCCACAGGGCAATGGCTGCAGGCACTTGCCTCCATGAACAAGTTTAATAACTATGCCTTTGAACTTGAGGGAGGACAAGACTGTCAGTGGCATTCTCTGTTTCTGTAGTTTCTGCCTTTGCTCTTATCTCATCATCTCTCACCTGGACTCCTGCATCAGCCTGCTAAATGAACTCCCTGCTTCTTATTCTTCAAACAGATCCATCCTTAAAACAAATCCATCCTGATGCAGTGGTCTCAGCCTTGCCTGCACACTGGAGTCCCCTGGAAAGTCAAGGTAATGGGTGATAGCGGTTGTGGCCTGGCTGGCAATGGTTCAGTAATGCCAGTAATGGAGTTTAGACTTTGTTGTTTGTTTGGTTTGGTTTACTGAGACAGGGTCTCACTGGGTAGCCCAGGTTGGCCTCAATCTTAATATCCTCCTGCCTCAGCCTCCAAAGGACTATAATTATAGGAGACAGTTTAGACTTTATCCTGCAAGTAGTTTCAGAAAGATTATTTTGGCACAGTAACCCTCAATCTTGACTTCATATTTGAACCCCCATGGAACTTCAAGACGCCTCATACTGGACCCTGCTCAGATCAATTACATGAGACTCTCTGAGTGTAGAACGCAGGCATCTAAGCAAACCTTCATGTTGTTGTTAGGTGCCATTGAGTCATGTCCGACTCATAGGGACCCTCATAGGGTTTTCAATGGCTGATTGTTTCAGGATTGCCATGGGAATGCATTGCCATGTCCTTCTCCCATCAAACCTTCATTGTTGTTCTTGTTGTTGTTAGGTGCTGTCAAGTAGGTATCCGACTCATAGCGAGCCTCATAGGGTTTTCAATGGCTGACTGTTTCAGGATTGCCTTGGGAGTAGATTGCCAGGTCCTTCTCCCATCAAACCTTCATAGGTGACTCCAATTTGCCATCACAGGTAAAACCCACTGCTTTAAGCTCCAGAGTGGAGGACAGATTGGAAGAAGAAACACTAAGCAAGAGGCAAGAAAGTAGCTCAAGAGTCTGATACTGTGCTACAGGTGAGACAGACTAAGGCAGGATCTGGGACAAAATTGGTGGGAATAGGAAGGGAAGGGTTTGGGCAGGATTGGTTAGTTGATGGCTGGAGCAGGCAGAACAAGGAAGGCATCAAAGATAATTTCCAGGGCTCTGCTTGGTTAATTGGTTGTGTTGTGGCCCTATTACCAAGATGGGGAAAGAACAGCAGCATTGAGGAGGACAGGGGGGATGCTGACGGTGATAGGATAGCAGGATGCTCAGAAGATGCTGGATGCTATCTGGGGCTCAGGAGAAAGAGCCTAGGATGCTGCTTGCAAGCAAGAGAATAGATTTGGGGATCTCAGCATCCTGGCCATAGTTGAAATGGATGTTGGTGAGATGGCCAGCAGAGAGGGAGGGAACAAAGTCAAGAGCATTAACCAGAAGAGGAAGTAGTAAGAATAGATTAACATTAGACAACAGACAGTGACTGAGGCTGAGACCAAGCATCCTTGTCCCTCAGCCTCCTAGAGGACAAGACAGAAATGCGTGAAGTACAATTCACAGACCAGGATGATCAGGTCTGCTGGCCTCACACTTGGCTCGCACCTGAGGCTGCTGTTTTGCCTAACATTGCTCAAATGTTCTGAATGTCTTTTACACAGTCTGCAACTCCACCTTACCATATTCTACCTGGCCCAGGCTAGGGATGTCATCTGAGTTCAGAAAACAAATCTAATGCAACATCCTGGCTTTGTCAGATGGGCATGGAGAATCCCAGCCAATTTCATGGCCTGAGAGTGGGAAGGAGCTCAGGCTTTCTTCTATAGGTTTAAAACCGAGGCCTTGAGAATGGCAATGCCTTATCAAGTTCCTCCAGAAAACTGGTGGCAGGATCAGGGAGCTGGAGTGCTGTGAACAGATGACAACAGCCCCTATCGCACTTTTGGACATCAAGTTTCCTTGTGACAGAGTCCAGCCCATGCTCACCATCTACTCAAGCACGTAACACATCTGAGGCAATTTATAAACATCTTATTAAAGAGATAAACACTGTTTCCACAGCATCTTAAACCTGAAAAAATGGGGACTATTAGCAGGAAGGCCAGAGGGTGCCAAGGATCATTAATATCAAAGTGTTCATTTTGGCACAACCTTTGCTGAGAGGAGATGGATGCCCACCCTAAAGAATATGTCTTTGGATAATCAAGTTTGTCCATATATGTCCAATATAACATCCACCAATACACTGGTTAAGAACTGACATGACAGTCTGGGGTCAGGAGACTAGGTCTGTAGGAGAAAGAGCTGCAGAAAGGGAGTTAAGGGTGTCAGGCCCAATTCTACTGTTTATGTTTCTGGAGCTAATCATGTCTCCATCCTGAGTTGCCAGAAAAGTTATGAGGTCAGACTCAGTGATCCTGAGGAGGCTTCAAAACCAGTGACTTAGTTGCTCCTTTGTCCTTCCCCAGATCCACACGAGAGGGCTACTGTACATTCTTTCCCAAACATGGAATAAGAACTCCTCCTTGCTAGACGCCTGGCTCCTTGCTCCAGGTGGAATTAATTAGCTATCCAGGCTAGATGTGGGAAAAAAGGATTCCATTCTCATGTTATATTGGTTAGAAACACATTTCCATATAAGCACACGCATCTGTCTCTATGCTTGCTACGAAAGATGCTTCTGCTGATAGCTTCTTGGCGAGTTCCGAAAGCAGGAGGCCTCTTTTTCCAATACGTACCTTGCTCTGGAGTGAGAGGCTTGGAGCACTTTCAGCCTAGTAGACTTCACGATGTTGGGGTTTGTGTCCTGCCCATTTCAGCTTTCAAGATGCATTTCCATCAGTTATGTCACTGCATCATCACCGAGGCCCTACAAGGTAGGTGTGTGGGTGTAGCTATTACCATTATGAGTGAGGCATCTGAGGTTAGGAGAGGTCAAGTGACTTGGCCAAGATCACACAGGGTCAGTCACAGATCTAGGTCACCAATCAAAGTGACTTGACCCCATAGCCAACCCTCTTACCATTGTTCATTCATTCATTCATTCATCTGTCCGTTTCCTAGGAACGTCACACATTCTAAATCCTGTCATGAGCTCTGAAAATACAAAGATGAGTAAGACATGGTTCCTCTCCTGAATAGTTCCATCTCCTGAGTTGAGAGACAGTGGCATAAAGCAATACAAGTGGTGTGCTGTGGGAGAAGAGGGAAGAAAGCAACCAGCTGTGCCTGAGAGGGTCCAGGAAAGCTCAGAAACAGATGTCAGAGTAGGAGTTTCCAGAGCAATAAAGAGGGAGAGAAAACCACAGGGAGAGGCATACAAAAGTCCCAGATACATAGATTCTAAACGTGTTCAGGGGACTCTGCAAAGTTCAGTGTGGCAGAAAACTGTGGTGGGTGGTAGGGAGCGCAGGGACCTGTGGCTGCGGAGCTGGCTGAGATCTGACGGTGAGGCTCTACTTTCCGAGTGGAGCTGAGCTTGGGCTAGTGCGAGATACGCTGCTGAGGCGTCAGTGTGTGGATGTTCCAGATTTTCCTGTTCGGTTAATGGCGTGTTGGCTGCTGCTGGATACACAGTCACCTCCATAGCCCAATTGTCTCCTCGTTGCTGTACATGCTTGACCCGACCCAGTTATTACAGAGCATTGCTCAATCTCAAAACAGCTTCCATAATAAAAGGCAGAAATAAAGAAGGGAGGGGGAGGGAGGGAGGAGATGTTTGAGGAATCTAGGAGGCTCCTCCAGGCTCTGGCCTCTGAGAGGCCCATGGGGGGCTCACAGTCTCAGGACAGTGTTTGCCATCCTTTATGGCAGAAAGAGAGTGGATGTTCTCCACGCTCTGAGCACAGGCCTAGGCCTGCACTGCGGCCAGTCAGCAGCCACAGGGCAGAGGTGGAAAGGAGCTGGGTGGCTGGTGGTAGAGGTGCGTGGAGGGCATCGCAGGAGAGTGTTCCTCTTCTGATCAGCAAGTTTTCCTGCCCCTGAGTCTCCCCTCAGTCATCAAAAATCCTTGGGTTTCCTCTTGTCTCCACAGTGGTGAGGGCTGGACAAAGGGGCCTGTTCCAGTTGGGGGTCGGGGTAGGAATGAGAAAACCAGTTCAGCTCCTTTCTTTCCCTGCCTTAGTTTATGTTGTCCGGTGCCACGGAGTCGGGTCCGACTCATAGTAACCCTATATACAACAGAATGAAAACTCCTGATACTGTGTCATGCCCAGCAATATATCAGTGCTTCTCTGCTGTCATAGGATTTTCAATGACTGATTGTTTTGGGATTGTTTCAGGAGTGGACTGCCAGGTCCTTCTCCCATTTTTGCAGTGCTAGGGAACAAACCCAGGGCCTCAAAGTGCACAGAACAAGTTCTACCAGCTGGGCTAACCCCCAGCTTTTGCCTTAGTTTATAGTGATCATCAAGAACTCCCAACCACAAATATAACATACAACAAATACATAAATACAACATGGTTGCCCAGTAATTTACACAGCACTGTAAAGTTTACACATGTATGATTTGTTACCCAAACTAGGACCCTAAAGACCCTATTGCTCAACAGAACTCCAGGACATCAGCTATTAACTGGGACTGTTCTGGACACATCATGATGTATGGCCAAATCCTGGGCTTCACAAAATCCTCACAAGAGCCTAGGAGCAGACCTTCCTATCTCCATTTATGGCTGAGGAAACATGGGTTTCCTCTCAGCTGGCTCCATCTGGGTGGTGTCTTGCCAGGGGAATGAAATAGGAAGGTCATTCTACAGGGACAGGGTGAAGCCAGCAGCCCTCTTGCAAAGCCTTCTGTTGTCAGCAGGGAAGGTGTTACTGGAGGCAAGGTGCATCGTGGAAGCTGGAAGAGAGCCACCACACACAAATACCAGGGACAAGACAGGCCCTGTCTTCCGTGCTTGTGCGTATGCATTGCCTCATTGAGTTCTGACATTAGCCCTGCCAGGAGATAATATTTTGCAGCTGAGAAAAACAAGGTTCAGAGAGCTGGAGTAACTTGCCCAAGGTCACAAAGGTACCTTTTCCATCACACGATGTTCCTTCCACATTGACACAATGCAATATGAAAAGTCTGAAGGAGGCCTGCGTGTAGGGTGTGTGTGTGGAGGGGAGATAGGAGCAACTCACAAACATTCTTCTCTACTTTTTTTCTCCTAGTGCTGAGAGTAGTACCCAGGGTCTTGTGCACACTAGGCAAGCGCTCTACAACTGAGCTCCACCCCCAGCTCCTACTCTACTCCAGTTAGCAACCAATTATAACTTCAGCCTTCAGACATTGATCTAAATACTTCTGAGTCCAGGTAGAATTTTGGCTAATATGAAATATGTGCGTGGAAAGAGCCAGGAAATGAACCACCTTTACACCAAGGAGACCAGTCTGCAGAAAACCCAATAAGAACGCTAAGCAGTCAGTCAGAAAGGTGACCTCTGGCTGCTTGATCGTGGCTCCAAAACCACCCTGGGCCTTAGAAAGCTGAAACTGTCAATGAGAAGGGCTCAGCCCCCAACTCTCCTGAATCCTGGGACACTGTTTTCCTCCTTATCCTGTTTCCATCCCAGGAAACTCCACAAATTCCTCTGGGAGCCCACTTGCTGTCTCCCTTCCCAAGTGACAAGGCCCAGCAGCCTTCCTTGCCCACCCACAGCCGCTTGCATACGGAGCAAGAGAGTCAGGAGTGTGTGTTTTCTTCAAGCTTCTCGTATGTTTCATCACATGGGTCTGCGTGGAGAGTTACCTCATCCCAGATTGCTTGTCCAGGTGGCAGCAGGATCCTGCCAAGTTTTCTCTAGAACACTGAAAGCCCTATTAGGCTCTTGCTTGCCTGAAATTTTCCTCTTTTCTCCAGTGAGTCAAAACAAACATGGTCCATTCCCTTGCTAAAGTATGGACTACAGATCAGTCATAATGTACCACCTGGGGGCTTGTTGACAACGCACAATTTCAGGTCTCACCTGAGCCTAGTGCATCAGACTTTGCATTTCCAAAGATCAAGTGCAAAGTAAAGCTTGAAAAGAGGTCCTCTAGATGCACATGAAAATTGAATTCCAAAACCCTATCCTCTCCTAAAATAAGTTTAATATAATGAAGAAGTGAAAGTCATGGCCAAGTGTTGTAAGATGCTTACTAAAACACCACAGAGCACTCTACTTATACTATAAAAAGATCATTGAATGCTAGCCAGAAGTTGTCAGTAGTAATGTTGTTCAAGAGTATTTACTGAATCTGGCTGGGTGGTGCACGCCTGTAATCCCAGCGGCTTGAGAGGCGGAGGAGGGAGGATCACAAGTTCAAGACCAGAGGTAGTCTGTGTAATTTAGCGAGACCCTGTCTCAAAAAAGTAAAAAAAAAAAAAAAAGGGCTGGGGGAGCAGCTCAGTGGTCCAGCACTTGCAAAACATGCAGGCGCAAGGCCCCTGGGTTCAACCCCCAGTACCACAAAAAAAAAAAAAAAAAAAAAAAAGAGTATTTACTGATTCTGTATTGTAAGTCATGGGCAGATGAGATGTCTGCATGGAACTCTATGTTTGGATGTGTTCAGGTTAGGGGCAGGGTTAGGGGTTGAGACTGGTTTAGGTGTAGTGGGAATGAGTTGTGATGGATTAGCAGTGTCTCTCATGGACTCAGTAGGGTGACACTGCTATGTGGGTGCCATTATTTGTCACCGCCCACCCCATACCAGGTGCTCTCTTCTTCTTAGCATTATCTTCTCTTATCTCTCTTGGTGTTTTCCCTATTCAGCCACTGGCATTGCCCAATAACTCCTGGGGCTATGAACTGGATGATTCTGGACCTGTCCGTTTTGGATATGTACTAAACTCAACATTTACTCACTGTCCTGCAGACAATGACCCCTTGTTTTTTGTTTTATTTTTTTTACTATCTCATAATCACAGCAACATTTGTACAAGAAGAGGGCACAAATATGGCCTTGAAATGGGCTGCTCTCCTGTGTTAGGTCCACTATTTTTCATATGAGGGCTTGGAGGATCATAGGTTTCATTTTTTTTTGTTTTGTTTTGTTTTGTTGTTCATTTTGTTTTGTTTTTTTGAGATGGGATCTCTATAGTCCAGGCTGGCCTCCAACTCAGGATCCCCTGCCCCAGACTCCAGAGTGCTGGGATTGTAGGTGTGCACCACCATACCCGGTGGAACCATGGTCTACTTAGCACAGAATCTAAAACTTCTCATGAGTCCTAAAAATTTGTCTGCATCACAGGGGCATTACTGTAAATACCAGTTTTGCTTAGGACACACTGTTCAAGGTTTTAGGAACAGAGTTAGTCACCTTTAGCTTCAATCTGTACTGCTCAGGCCAGAACTAAACAGCAGTGAGCATAGTGTCTGGCTGTAATAAAACCTATGGCCCAAGATTTCACTAGCAAGGTTGTCTTAGATCAGGCCAGGAGGCAAGAAAGCCCAAATCTGTCCTAGTTCCCATTTGGACAGAGTCAGCTACCCTAACTCTCAGGCCTCTAGGTCAATAACCCATTTCTTTGAAAGTAAGCACTGCTGAAGCTCTAGAAACAGAAAAGGAGGACCCCAGGACCTCTTTCTTGCAGTTGTCCCAAGCTCCTTACCTTTCTAGCTACCTAAAAAATGGGAAACAAAGCATCTTGAGTGCCTTTGAAGTGCTACACTATTTCATGAACTTTATCCCACTTGACTTTATAATAATTATATGATGTAAATATCATTATATTAATTTTTAGATAGATTGAAGGACATATCCAAGGTCACATAGCTAGTAAGTGGTACGACTAAAATTTAAATCCAATCCTATTAGGCTCCCAAATTGGCATTCCTTGCATATTCACAATGTCTGCAATGAAATCCAATCATCTCCCTGTTGCCAAATCTAATGGTCGTCTTTTAGTCTTCATGACATTTGACATTTGGACCATATTCAACACAGCTGACCCGTACCTTCCTTCACAAAATGTTTTCTTTTGGCTTCTGTGAACTCTTACTTGCTGGTGTTCCTCCTATTTTATCAGCTGTTCCTTCTCAATTCCTCTTTTGGATTCTCCATTTCATTCTTATCCTCTCAACTTAGAGGATCCAGGACTCATCCTAGGCTTTTTCTCAAAGTTTACACACTCACCAATCTCCTGCTTTGGATAGAGTCCATGCATGAATGTTTCCACACCTGCAGTTCTTGTCCTCACCTCTCTCTATTGAAATCCAGACTCATATACCAACTTTTTTTTTTTAACATTTCTACTTGGAATGTTAATAGGATTATTCATTTGTCCTCACACTCAATTTTGCTTCTTCTCCTCTACCGAATACTCTTGCCAAAATCTAGGAATTAATTTCCATTTCTCTATGCTTGCTGTGCCCCATGCCAAATCCTTTAGCAAATCCTATGATTCTATCTCCAAATCCTATGATTTATATCCCCAAAAGCTACCCCAACATCCATTTCTCTCTTTCTCCATCACCAAAACCCTAATCTAATCCATGATCATCTTGGACCTGGAACACTCCAGTGCCCTTATAATTGGTACCCTTGTTCCTATCCCTGTGCAATCCATTTGTCACACAGTAACTTAGAAGGTCTTTCTAAAAGCATAAATAAGATCAAATTTTACTTAGGACCTTCTCATGATTTCCATACCTCCTTTGAATAGATTCTCAACTCTGTACCCTTCTTCATAAAGTTCCATCTCATTCTTTTCTCAGCCTCTCCTACTACTACCCATCTGAACTTGGGCTTCCTTCATACCTCATCTTCATGAGTTAAGTTTCTGCATAAGAGCCTTTGGGCATGCTGTTTACTTTCTGACATTTTCTTCTATTGACCTTCCTACATCAGTGCCTTCTTGTGATCAGCTGAAGTGCTACCATCTGGAAAAAACGTTCCTTGACCACCAATCTAAATTATGCATACAGTCATTATCACAACTGTGTTTTAATTTGCTACATAGCATTTATTATTATATGGTCATTTCCTATTTATTTTTTGGTTTACTTTCTAAATTTCTCATTACAAATCAGGATCCAAGGACTTTACTCACTTGTTCTCCATTGTGTATCCAATGCCCAGTGTCTAGCACAGAAGAGACTGTCCATAAACAACTATTGAACAAATGGATGGTAAATGACTAAGGAGGCAGAGCACTGTCATCTATAATCCAAGGAGACAAATCCACCAGAAAGCTTTTTCAGAGAAGATTACAAAACAAGCTAGGCCCACCTAGCTCAGGCAGATCCCAGCCATGTCCGTTCAAGGTATACCTCTATTCTGGGGATGCTTGTGGACCTCCTTCATATCTTCAATGGCAAAACCCGTATCAGAGTTTATTTACTTTCCTTCTTTCTCTCTCTTTCTTGTTAACTATAGAAACACACACACACACACACACACAGAGACACATTTAAAAAGCTAAGCATGGTGGTGATCACCTGTAATCTTAGCACTGAGGAGGCTGAGGCAGAGAGATCCTAAGGCCATAGACAAACTGGGCTATGTAGTAAGACCCTGTCGTAAGACACACACAGATACACACACGATCCAAACAAAAATAAACTCATCAAATAAAAGCAAACAAATAAAAAAGAAAATCCTTAAATAGCTACACATAATCCCATCACCCTAATAAATTCTAATTTTTATATATTTCCTTCAAATATTTTTCAGTGAGGAGATAGTATTGTTGTTGTTGTTGTTGTTGTTATTAGGTGCCATCGAATCAGTGTCTGACTCATAGCAACCCTATGTACAACAGATGAAACATTATTGTTAGTGCTTTTTTGCTATTCATAGGGTTTCCAATGGCAGATTGGTTTTTGGGAGTAGGTTCCCAGGTCCTTCTCCCAAGCCTATAGCACCTGGTGTTCCCAGGTGGTCTCCCATCCAAGTACTAACCAGGTCCAACCTGTAGGAAGAAATTGGGAGGAAATTGGCAAAAACCCCAAAACTCGGAAAACGGCTTTTGGAGATCTTATTTGTAAATTAGAAATCTAGGCAAAATGAAAGTAACTTGATTGGACATTTGTACAAAACCTTTCATAAATCCCCTGAACCTGATAAGACAATTGGAAAACAAAGAACTCAAGCTGATTGGCTCAGGCCATTCGGGGGATCTATATAAGGAGCTGCACTGCAGTAGCTCGCTCTCTCTTGACTCCACCAGCAAGACGACAACAACTCTCTCACCTGGACCATCAGCAAGGAAAGAATTCTCTCTCTGGATTTGACCAGCAACACAGAAGCATCTCTCCTCATGACCACGGAGGCCAGGACAACTAGACAGCACTCTCAAGGAAAGACAAACTACAAGCAAGCTGAGGACAGTCTCTGGTCCCAGCACCGCACTGGAGGCAGAGGAGCCTCAACTGCCCTTGAGGCAGTATAAGAGCTACTAACACTTGTTATAGCTGTGCACTTGTTTGGGTTTCTCCCCATGCTTCTAAGGGCTGAAAGGCAATAAAGAGCTGTCTTTGTCTCCGCAAGGCAAAAGCACCCAAGACTTTTTCCTTTCTCCCATCTCCAGTCTTGCACCATTCCCGAGGACTGCAGGAGTCTGCGCCCCTCACCTGAGGGTCCCAAGTGACTTATGTTTAGTTATCTGTATGTGTGGTGGTGCCACCCGTGTGAACATCCAGGCCAGACTGGGAGGTGCGTGCCCCACACTGACCCTGCTTAGTGTCTGAGATCTGACAGGATCTCAGTGGTATGGGCTACAGGTGAGGAGATACAGTTTTCACAAAATTGCAATCATAAAATTCAGAGTATTTACTGGACGTTTTGCAATTCTATCATGAACATTTTCTAAGCTGCTCTAGATCTGCATATTTTTCTATAATATCAATAATACCTGGTACATATTGTTTGTCTGCAGTGTGCCAGCTACTATATGAACATTGTCATAGATTTTCTTATTTCATTCTTATAATAACTTCATAAAATAGGGATGATCATTAATATTTTCATTCAGCAGATGAGACCACGAAAGCAAAGAAAGGCTAAGTAATTTATTTGAGGCCAAGCATGTTGGTACAGGCCTGTAATTCCAGCACTTGGAAGGCTGAAGCAGGAGTATTCCAAGTTAGAAGATAGCATGGGCTACATAGTGAGATCCTATCTCAATAACAACAATTATTATTTTTAGCCTTAGATAATAGAGCTAGAAAGTAGCATTCCAGTGCTTGAGCTCTTACACCATGTTTTACTGTGTCAAGTTGAAATTATTTTGTCATTATGACTACTGGATATTCAGTTCTCTATAAAATGGTGATAATGATAATACTTATTTCATAGGATTGTTGTTTATAGGATCAAATGAAAAAATGTGTAATGTATGTTGTTGTTGTTAAGTGCCATTGAGTTGTATCCAACTCATAGTGACCCTCATAGGGTTTTCAATGGCTGATTGTTTGGGGATTGCTTTGGGAGTGGATTGCCACATCCTTCTCCCATTTTTGTGGTGCTGGGGATTGAACCCTGGGCCTCAGAGAGTGCACAGTGGCTGAGCTAAACCCCAAATAATTCATAGAATGCAAGCAATTATCAAATGAATTAAAGGATGTTCCACTTCACTAGCAATCACTAAAATGAATATTAAACAGCAATGAAAGATCAATGCCAAGTATTGGCAAAGTTTTGGAGAAGGAGGGACAATCATATGTTGATGTGGGAGAAGAGGTTGGTAACAATTTTTTGAATTGCAATGTGGCATTTCAAGAATAAATACAACTGAGTAAGACTTACAGTGTAAGATGATATATTTAAGGCAGCCTCTGTGTGATGCAGTACAACACAGGAGTCAGAATAGGAAGGAGTGGACTCTATTCCAAAGAGAGAAAGACTAGAAAAACACAGAAATCATAAAGGAGATTATAGGATGGTCTCAGGGTGCAGAACAGAGCTGAGCACTGAGAAGGAATGAGCAGAATACATCTCCAGTCATGGCTTCCTGGTGGGGGAGAGGAACATGAGCCCTCACCCAAAATGATAAGCCAGACAGCCCTGGTGGGCAGAATGACAGTCCCACAGGAAAAACTCACAGTCCTTAAAGCTCTTTGATACTTTTAGGGGTCTTAGTGAGACAGTGGCCCTTTCTGACTAGGTGGGAATCACTATTGAAGAACAAATCCATTTTGCCATTCTCTGTACCTTGGGGGTGGTGACCAGGTGCCATTCTTGAGAAGGGACCTATTGAGTGAGATTGAGCTATTCCCGAAGCCTGAAAACAAAGAATAATCACTGGTTAGGGGGCTTGGTGATAATCTGCCCCAAACCCATGTTGTGATGCAGCACTGGCAGGAAGTTACAGAGAGGAAGAAGGTGCGACACCAATACCCTGATAGGTTTAGGCAGCAGGAGGCTCAGGCAAGGTGGAGAGGAGGTGACTCCAGGGAGAAGAGATGACTCCATCTCCTGAGGGGATCTTCAGAGACTGGCAACCAGGAGCTGAAGTCAGATAAAAGACTCCATATTAAACTGACCACCACCTCCACCTAATAGACTTCAGTATTAGTGAACTTTATTTTTTATTTTTTTCTTCCTATGCTGGCGATTGAACCCAGGGCTTTACATGGGGCAAGTGCTGTCCTATTGCACAGTACCACAGCCCCTTTTTAATTTTTGTTTTGAGACAGGATCTCATTGAGTTGCACAGGCTGCCTCTGGCCTGAGGCTTAAGATAATGGAATTGCAGATGTACACCATAGTGTCTACTCTTTCTTTTTTCTTTCTTTTTCTTCTCTTTTTCTTTTCCTCTTTTTGTTTTTAATTTTATTTTCCTCATTTATCTTTCTTTCCAAAGCAATTTTTATGTTTTTTCTTTTATAGTTTTCTTTTTATCCTTTGCTGCCTATGTATCTCCCTTTTTCTATTTAACATAATTTTACTATTATTTTTATGTCTTTTTAAAAAAGAAGTCTCTTAGGATTCTTACTTCTTTTTGTTCTTCTTATGTTTACCTAATTCTGCTTATACATTTTTTTCTTTATTGTGAAATTGGGATTTTTTTTTTCTTTTGCTCTTTTTTCTCCCTCTTCCTAACATTCATTTCCTTACTGTATCTTGTTTTTCCTCTCTTTTACTTAACCCTTGCTAGTACCTTATTTCTCCTCATTCTCTGCAACCTCCTCCTTTTTATTTCAGTCAATTACTATTTTTACCTTCACTCTAAATAATTTGTAACTTCATAGCTTACTCTATATCATTGTTGCCATTTTCTGTTCTATGGGCATTAGTGATGTAGTAGTTGGCTTTAACTAATTTTAAGTGTAATTCTTTGTTCTGGTCAGATATTGTTCCTATTGGTTTTTCTTCTCTCTGTGAATGATACTATGGATTGAGTTATCAAGAGAAAGCTATTCACTAAGAAGATTCTCAAATAAAAGCAGAGGAGAAATCCATGCCAACAGATGTACAAATTAACAAAACGGAAACACAAGAAACATGAAAAAGCA
This sequence comes from Pedetes capensis, assembly GCA_007922755.1. Taxonomy (NCBI): domain Eukaryota; kingdom Metazoa; phylum Chordata; class Mammalia; order Rodentia; family Pedetidae; genus Pedetes; species Pedetes capensis. Next base: position 120,030 of record VMDO01001156.1, read on the forward strand.
GAATACACACCTCCAAAAGACCAAAATCCATTAACTATTGAGCCAAAAGATACTGATATAATTGAAATGCCAAAGAATTCAAAAGTCTACTTGTAAAAATGATCAATAATACAAACAAGCAGATAAATTAAGAAAATCAATATAGGACTTATATCAGAATGTTACCAATATGGAAGACAAAGCCAGAAAAATGGCTGAGAAATGCAGCAAAGAAATTCAGTTTTTTGAAAAATGAACAAGTACTCAATAAATTGTATAAAAAACACAGTAGAAAGCTTCATCAGTAAATGAGATCAAGCAGAAGATCAGATATCAAGATGGGAGAAAATGTTGAGGAAATACTACATTCAGATGTCAACAAAGGAAAAAATAAAAGAATATGATTACAACTTCCAAGAACTCTGGGACATGATCAAGAGACTGAATCTAAGAAACTATGGGGGTAGAAGAAGAAGCTGAGATAAAAGCTAAAGGCATAGAAAATCTACTCAATGAAATTATAGCAGAAAATATCCCAAATCTGGGGAAATAAATGGATATCCAATCACAAGAGGCATTTAGAATCCCAAATAGACATGAACAGAAAAGAACCTTCTCATGACATATTATGTTAAAATACTAAGTCTACAGAACAAAGAAACAACTTTAAAAGCTGCAAGAGAAAGCCACGAACTCACTTAAAAGGAAAACCCATCAGAATAACAGCAGACCTCTCAGCATAAACATTAAAATCAAGGAAAGCATGGAAAGTAATAATTACCAATCAAGATTATTATATCCACCAAATGGAGAAATAAAGGCTTCCCAAGACAAGCACACAATTAGATACTTAAAGGAATTGCAGAAGATACTTAAAGGAGTCCTATACCACAAGACAATGAAACATAGTCTCAATCACTAGAAGACAGGAAAGAATAAACTTCATGAGAGGAACAGATAAACTAATGAGAACTAAGAAATAATCATATCTAACTAAAAAGACCCAGCAAACACCAAATATAAAAAAGAGAGAAGGAAAAGGATGATTAGTATGTGACCCAACCAGGAAAACACCCACACAATTATAATTAGCAAACCCCTCTCAAAAACAGTCCTAGACTAGTACTAGTACAGGCATGATTATGCTCTGAGAACCTTCTTCTTTAGTCTGCTTTTATTCCAAAGAGTTCCATATTAGTCTAATTTCTTTTCTGACTGAGCCATCTAGAACTATTCTGAAGACTGCCTCTGTGATCCTCTAGTTTTTACTTTGACAGAAAGGGGAATATGATTTTCTGTCATCCCAACACATTTCGATGGGTCAAAGAGTAAGGATGGTAAGCATGCCTGTTAATGGCTCTCTCTGGGCAGATAAGAAATACACTGATAATACTTGATGGGTTCCTTATTCATGTTTTGATTAATCCCAAACAGGGGATCCCCTGTTGCCTCTCCCTGGCCCTCTGCCGCACCTACTTGTCTCCTTTATGAGCAAGCAGGGAACCTCACTAGGCTCTAAACTCATGTTGAAGAGTCAGTGGGCCCATGACATTGCTCCACCATTCTTTTATGCAGCCCTCATATCTTTCCTGCACCAGCTTTTCGAAGATACTCTGCTTCCTCTCATACCCCAAACATTTCCCCAAAGTCCCTCATCCTTCCTTGTCTCCTATTGCACCACAAGAAGACCTGCCTCTCTCCACCTCAAGACACCTCTGTATATGTACTTCTCCCCGCCCCACTGGTGTTCTCAGCCTCTTCCATCTTCTCAAGTCCTTTCCACTGATTTCCCTCCTTTTCTGTCTCTTAGTCCACTCCATCCTCTCCTAGTTCTTTCCTCTCTGCATATAAACCTCCCTCACATCTCCCATCCTGACCAATCCTCCCCTCCCCTCGCCTTGACCTTGGCCTGCCATTGCATTTCTTCCCCTCACTTTGCAACCAAATGAATTGAACAAATACTCTTCACACTTTGCACTTCCTCACCTCCCACACATCCTCTGCCCACAGCAATCTGGCTTCCTCCTGACCTGCCACTGAAACTCTTTTGACAAAGCCTCCTTTTGCCAACCCAGTGGGTGCTTTCCAGTCTTTATCAGACTTGACCTCTCTGGGAGGGTACTGTGTTAATCACCCCATTCTTCACAAAGCTCCCTTCCTTAAGTTGCCACACCTTCCTCTCTTGGTTCTCCTCCTGCCTTCTTGTCATCTTATTCATTTGTGGTTATACTTAAACATGAAGCTTCCCCTGCACTTCTATATCCAGTCCCAGTGAGAGCAGAGCAAACCCCACTCCATGGAGTGGTGTGTGCAGCTTGGAGTCTCTCCTGCTGCCGACTGGGAGTTAAATGGAATCACACTGTCATTATTAACCAAGAATTTGGTAAATCCAGCACAGAGGTGCCATAGGTAACAGATGCCATCTGGCTCTACAATATTAAATATACGAGAACAATTCCAATCTTACAACTCTGAGGGTAGCAGTGGGGAATGATTGATTGGTGGGCCCTCTCATCACATCCCCCCTTGTTTTTAACAACATTGCTCTGGCAATTCTCCTCTTCTTCATATATGATCTGTTTTTTGCCCTTTTCTAGGTCATTGCCATCAGCAAACAAGCATGCTGTTATTCTTCCCATCTTTGAAAAAGAAATCCTCCTGTCCCTCTTCCATTTGCTCTCTTTTGCAGACAAAGACTCCTTGAAATGCTCATTTGTGTGCAATGTCTCCAATTTCTCTTTTCCTGTCCCCTCTTAAACCAGCTCTAATCAGATTTTCTCTCCAGTTCCCCTCCCCCCAAATCATTCTTATCACTGGCAACTTCTGTGTTGCAAAATTCAATGGTCCATTCTCAGTTCTCCTGGTATTTATCCTATTAGTAGTATTTGACTTACTTCATTCTTCCCTCTTCTTTCATATGCTTTCTTTACTTGGCTTTTAGGTCATCTTACTGTCTTGTTTTCCCTTTACTGGTTTCTTCTTCCTCCTCTTCTTCTTTCTCTTCTTCTTCCTCTTCCTCTCCTCCTCCTCCTTCTTCTTCTCCTCCTCCACCTCTTCCTCCTCCTCCTCCTTCTTCTTCTGCTACTGCTTCTTCCTCCTCTGCCTCCTACTCTTTCTTCTTCTTCTTTCACTGGAGGATTGAGCCAAGGGCGTCACACATGGTCTGCAAGCCCTCTTCCACTGAGCTGCACCCGCAGTCCATTTCTACTTCTTGAGACAGGGTCTTGAAAAATTATGCAGGCTGCCTCTGGCCCCAAACTCACAAGGAGGAAGCCCCTCCTATCTCTACCTTCAAAATTGCTGGGATTATAAGTGTGTGCCACTGTGCCTGGCAGTTAAGTCTTTCTTAGTCTTCATATTCTTTCTTTTGGGTCACCTCTGTCCTTCTCTCTCCTCCTCCACTCCCCAGAGTGGCTTCAGGGACTTTCTCTCTTGCTCTCTCTCCCTCTTTCTCTCTCTCTCTTTCCCCACCCTCTCTCTTCCTGTCTCCTTTGCTCTATCTACATTCACTCCTTAGAGATTTTGCTTTCCATATTATATCTAAACTGATAATTCCCAGATGTTTATCTCCAGCCTAGATCCCTCTACACATTTTGATACCTCCCCTGGATGTCTAACAGATCTCTCAAGTTCAACATGTCCAAAATGGATTGCTCTTCTTCCAACCTGTTCTACCCATCAGTTTCTCTATTTTAGTTGATGAGAATCCCATTCTTCTATTTGCTCAAGTGAAAAAGCTTGTATTGGCCTTGATGCTTCGTTTCCTTTCAACCTCCACATTCAGTTGACCAGAATGTGCTATTTGCATGATTCCAGAATCCACCCAGAATTCAACCAGAATCTACCCAGAATCCAGCCACTCCTCCCTTCTTCTATGCTATGACTTTTGGCCAAGACCTCCAACATCTGTCACTTGATCATTAAGCACCCTCTCATCTAGTCTCCCTGATTCTACCTTTGTCCTTCCTTTGCCCTCCCCTTCCCAGTCTATTCTCCAAATAGAATCAGAGCGATCCTTTCAAAGCATAAGTCAGACAAGGCCACACTTGCCCTTAAAACCCAGCAGTGTCTCCGTAACTCAATCAGCTAAGTCTGTGGCTTCCATGATCTGTCTCTATCCATACTCCCTTAACAGCCCTGACCTCATCTTCCAGTGTTTCCCTCTTACTCATCCAACCCCAGCTGCCTTGGCCTCCTTTTTTTTTTTCTATTTTGTAACATTTTATATAACTTATAAAACAGTGCTTGTATAAAGATTAAGAGACAGCCTGGTGCAGTAGTGCAAACAGGTAATCCCAGAACTTACTTGGGAGGCTAAGGCAGGAGGATCACAAATTAGAGGCCAGCGTGAGCTACATATCAAGACCATATCTAAAAACAAACAAACAAACAAGCAAACATGAAAGACACTGAGCACAGCCTGATCCAGTCTGTCAGATCCCAGTCCCACTGCCAGGGCACAAGCTCCCTGTGGCTTTGTGAACAAGAAGTAACCAGAAATCTGACATGAAGAGTGTGCCCTCACTTCTTCCCCTGCTTTACCAGTTGAGGAAGCCTTCGTCGTTCTCTCCTGGGCTCCTCCTTTTTCTTTTCTTTCTGCAGAGCACACTTGGCTCCTTCCGCAGTGGGCTGTGACCGAGTCAAGGCCTGTCTCACCTTGCCCTGCCCTCCCTACCTGGGTTATTGCAGCATCTGGGAGCACTCCCAGAGAAAGCTATGCTCACGCAGCTGAGCCTGCTTTTGTGCCATCCCTGTCTGCCCAGAGTCTGTCCCCAGTGCAGCCTGTCCCTCGGTCTGTTTTATACCTCTCCCAGGAAGCCTTTTCCCATGCCCTTTGATGAGAACCCCCGGGGTTCACCTGGACTTCTTCAGCCTTCATCCCTTTTGATCCTTACAAGAAACTCAAGAGACAGGTATGAGAAAGCCAAGGCTCAGAGAGGCCAAGTTACCTGCTCAAGACTCCACAGCAGGCAAGTGCTCACTGAGTCTAAACCAAGGGCTTCTGACGCCAATCCCCATGTTTGATATATCACACTTGCCATGTCTAAGCAATGCCTATGTCCTTTGTTTCTGCCTCTTGTGAGCAGGTGGTACCATACAGAGGTAACAGTCACAGACATGGGGGTCTGCAAGCTAGCTTCAAGACTCAGCTTGGCACTTGCCAGCTCTATCATCTGGAGTCCATTCCTAATGACTCTAATGTTTGGCCAGCTGAAAAGTGGAGAAAATGATAAGGTCCTCATGGCAGCACATGGGAAAAGAGAAAATGTGTCAGTGTCCCCCCCATACTCATCAGGGCTGAGTTGGAAGCAAGCTGTAAAGGCCACTGGCTATGGTTTTTTTTTTTTTTTTTTTTTTTTTTTTTTTTTTTTTTTTTTTTTTTTTTTTTTTTTTTTTTTTGTGGTACTGGGGCTTGAACCCAGGACCTCAAGCCTGTGTGCTTTGCAAGTGCTAGACCACTGAGCTGCACCCCCAGCCCATTTTTTTGATTTTTGACACAGGGTCTTGCTAAGTTACACAGACTGCCTCTGGTCTTGAACTTGCAATCCTCCTGCCTTCGCCTCCCATGCCACTGGGATTATAGGCATGTGCCACCGCGCCTGGCTGGCTATGATTTTTCATAATATTTTGCCTTATATTTTTCAAACATTACCTATTGGATCTAGTAGTCTGCAGCAGTAGCACTGTGGTGTCTAATCCCATCAGATCTGGGAAGCTAAGCAGGGTCAGGCCTGGTTAGTACTTGGATGAGAGACTCCCTGGGAACATCTGTTGCTGTAGGCTTAGGAGAAGGACCTGGCAACCCACTCCAAAAAAACAATCAGCCATTGAAAACCCTGTGAATAGCAGAGAAGCACAATAGTGTTTCGTCTGTTGTACATAAGGTCACTATGAGTTGGACACCGACTCAGCAGTACCTAACGACAACAGTTAGGTCCAGTTTTCCTCCCTTGCTACTTACAGACAGAGGCTTAGAGTTGCCCATCTTTGAGTGCAGGGCAGTGCTTTGCACTGGACAGTCAACCTCTGAGCTGAAGCTAGAAGCATGAACAACCAAACAAACAAGGCAGAGGCATCCAAGAGTGGCAGGAGCAAAGGACTGCAGGTGTGAGCACACCTGGGGTTTCTGGAAAGGATGACTTCTCCCATGTGACTGGACCTAGCAGGTGGCCTGAACAGGTATGGGGAGAGATAAGCCTAGAGAGATAAAGAGGAGCCAGACTCCTCCAGAGGGTTCAAATTATAACAAGACTGGTTTGTGGCTTGAAGGGCAGGGGCTTCTGTGATGGGGACCAAACCAAACCTTCAAGTCTGAGGCTATTTTAGGCTAACTGGAAAGAATCAGAATATCTTTGCTTCCACCTACTTTGCAACTGACCCACAGCAACAACAGAGTTTTTGTTATTGGATGAACTCATCTGTTTCTCTTCCCACTTGCAAGTTTTCCTTACGGATAATTCTGTTTTCTTTGGATTTACCAGCCTCTGGTTCTCATGGCTAGGTAACTTCAGATAAGAATCATCTCAGGGATTTGGAAGTGGAAACACTTAGGAACACTGGATTGTAAAACCAGAAAAGTTTAGATTGTTGGGATAAAGAATCAGATAAAAATAGAAACAAAACAAATACAAAGTTGCCTCTTAAACTTTCTGCAACATAGCGAAACAAAGTTATAACTTTCTTTCTGGAACTGTAAGGAGAAAAAGTCTCTAAACTTTACATTGAACAAGAGATAGCACATAGAAAATAACAGCACCATAATTTCCAAGTTCATATCTAACATGTCACCAGCACTCATTTTGTTTAATAAGCTGTGCTTCTTGTTTTATTTTCATGATGGTAAAAGTATATCCGACCGTAACCTAGTTTCCCCAGGCCTTGCCAACCTATGCCTAGTATTGAGGTTATAGTAAATAGTATTAACTCATTTTTTAGTCTATGCTTGTGGTAGGCAGAATAATGGGCCCAAAGATGTCTGCATCCTTGTCGCTGGAACTGGTGACTTTGTTAGGTTACATGAAAAAAGGGAATTTAAGTTGCTAATCAGAAGATCTTAAAATAGGGGCTTATCCTGGATTTTCTAGGTAGGCCCAAATGTGATCAATCACAAAGGTCCTTAAAAGAGGGAGACAGGAATGTCAGAATTGAAGAATTCTCTGTGCCAACCGACTCAGACCTGAGTGATACAGCCACAAGCCAAGGAATGTGGGCAGCCTCTGGATATTGACAAAGGCAAGGAAATGGATTCTCCCCTGGAGGCAGGCAAGAACACAGCCCTGACGGCATCTTGATTTGAGTCCAATGAGATCCATGAGGGACTTCTGGCCCCTGGAGCTGTTTAAGATATTAAATTTGCCTTGGTGTAGGCCACTAAGTTTGTGGTCATTTGCTGCAGTAGAAATAGGAAGCTAAAGACTGGGTATGGTGGGACATGCCTGTCATTCAAGCACTTGAGAGGCTAAGTTCAAGGCCAGCCTGGGCTACATAGCAAGACCTTGTTAAGAAAACAAAAAGAAAAGAAAGAAAAGAAAAGAAGGAAGGAAGAAAAGGGAGGGAGGAAGGAAAAAGAAGAGGGAGGAAGGAAGAGAAGGAGGGAGGAACAAGAAAGGCAAGGCAAGGCAAAGTGATGTGAGGCAAGGAGGGAGGGAAAGAGGAGGAAGAAAAGAAAAGAAAGAAGAGAAAGAAAAGGAGGAGGGAGGGAAGGAGAAAAAGAAGGGGGGAGAGGAAACTAGTCCAGTGCCCTACTTTGCTTCCTGGGGAGCTTGGTCCTTTCATCCACCCAAACGTCTCACTGTTTATTCTAGGGAGACTTCCCGGCTGACCCACAGGGACTCACAAACACTCCTCCCACAGTCTCCCACTCCAGCGCCTCTGGTGATGTGTGATGCGCATGTGGCTTTGGCTCTGCTTTGCCACTGCTGCCCTAGAGCACTCAGCCCCCCTCCAAAGGGGCCGTCCTGCAGGACACAGAGAATTGAGAGCAGAGTTGCAAAGGCAGTGTTCAGCCCCAGCTGCCCTCGTTATTACAAGCCCCACCCTTGCCCAGGAAGGAGCTGAGAGAAGGCGCCTTGCCCACTTTGTGTTTTGGTTGGGCATCTGTGTCTCAAGGGAAGTCTGCTGTGCCCCCACAGCACCATCCTCTCTGGGGGCAAAATCAGGGGAGTGCTGGGATCTGTGTATGAGACCAGGCTGTCCACCCCTCCCTGGCCATCTGGCCCACTCTGCCTGTCCCCCCTGGCTCTACCTGCAAGCTGCCTGCTCTTAGCCAAATGCCTCGGGGTTCCTGACCCTGTGTAGCCAGTCACCTTGCTCCCACTCCCACACCAGAGGCATCCAGGTCCATTTGCATCCCTGCCATGGCCACAGCAAACCCTTCCATTCCCACTAAAGAGTCTCCAAGTTGGACTGTCCCCTACCTACTCCTTGATGCCGGCTTCTGGCATCTTCAGTTTCTCTGCAGTGGACTAACTCACCACGGGGGTGCCCAGGACCTTGATTTGCCAGGAGGGAAGAGCCAGGGAAATGCTTTCCTTCCAGAAGAGCAAAATAAAATAAAATTAAATTAAATTAAATAGGAATCCCACCATCCCAATGGCCCTGCAAGGCCACCAGTGGGACAGTCAGGGAAGAGGAGTCATCCCTTTGGCCAGGTTTGTGCCCTCCAAGGCTTGTTTCCTAAAGCAACTAGTTTTTAGAGGGAGATAAGAATGTAGATGGAATTAAATACCATCTCCTCCGCCTGACTCCTCCTTTCCCTCAAAGCTGGTCAATCTCTCGTCTGTGCTGGATGTCGGTAACAGGCAAGGGCAACCCTGGCTCTCTCCCAGCCCTAGGGCTGGCCCTGCCTCTCTGGCGGGCCCCAGATGTCAGCCTTTGGCTGACAGAGCCGGCAGGGGCGGGGGATGTCTCCTGCAAGCTGGGCCAGGGCCCACAAATCAGACCCTGCCTCTGCAGCTGAATCTCTTGTGTGAACTCATTTGCATAATTTGGTTCAATATTTACTGAGCCAACCTCATTTTCTGGGTTGTCTCCATGGTCGACAGCTGGGAAGGCTGCAATTACAGCATTACATGTACTCAGGGAAGCCACTGGGAGCACCCACTGAGAGACAGCTTCCAAACAAACCCAGCCCCGAGGAGCCCCAGCACAGTCTCCCCCAGATCTAGACAGCTGGAAGCCAGCCTGGACCAAAACTACAAGCCAGGCCACACCAGACACAGCCAACAACAATAATGGCAACAGTAGCAATCATGGTTACCTTTTTTGGAAGTTAATATGATAATAGCTGACTTTAGCCCCACAGTGCTCCTGTGCAGCCTCTGGAGCTAAGAATTTTATGGCATGTGGAATTTCTCACTTAATCCTCAAAGCAGCCTTGGGAGGGGGTCAGTCAGGACTGTTTTATGCAACTGTTTTAGATAAAATGATATTTGTCAACCAGTGAAAGCCCAGAAGGAGCATTCGATTGGCTTCCCGTGTAGCTAGACTCAGGACATGAATGATGTCCCCAGGACTCAATTTTTCTCCAGCTAACTGCTGACTTCACGCTCAAGTTCTGTGTGGATGCTCCTGGCTGCAGTAACTCAGGCTCTGCACTCACCTGGTTCTGATGGCAGGGAAGTCTGAGATTTCCTCAAGTCCTGAGATTCACCTGGATTGGACAGGCTTGAGTCAGGTGATCACTCCTGGCCCCACTGTAGCCAGCTACACAATGATTGGCTTAATTGAGGGTCATGTGCCATCCCCTCCCCCAGATTCCCAGAGGAGGGGAAGAGTGGATGCCCCAAACTGAAATCAATTTGGGTGGTGGTGGTTGTTGTTGGATGCTGTCAACTCACAGCGACCCTATGTACGACAGAAAGAAACACTACCCAACACTGTGCTTGGCACATGATCTTTTTATGTTTGACCCCATTGTTGCAGACACTGTGTTTCTTCTCATTTTCAGTTATGCCACATCAGCAAAAGGAGGTCCCAGGAGCTTTACTCCATTCTTATCATTAAGGTCAACTCTCCTTTGAAGAGGCAACTCCTCCCCAGTTGTCTCTTGCACACCTTCCAGCCTGGGAGTCAATTTCTGGCATTGTATTTGACAGTGCTTTTCTGCTATTCATTGGGTTTTCAATGACTAATTGTTTTGCGGTGGGATGCTCAGTCCTTCTACCTAGTTTGTCTTAGTCTGGAAGCTCAGCTGAAACCTAGCTGAAACCTATCCACCATGAGTGGCCCTGCTGCTATCTGAAATACTGGGGACATAGCTCTGAGCATAGCAGCAAGACGCAAGCCCCCACAGCATGACTTTGGGGACAATTAAATGTGCCTTAGGGTAGAGATAGGCTGGAGTTTAGCTCAGCAGGTACAGTACTTCCTCTGCATGCTCTAGATTTGCTCTCTAGCACCTCAAAAACAGGAGAAAGACCTGGCAGCTCACTTCTGAAACAATCAACCACTGAAAGCCCTATGAATAGCAAACAAGCACTGACATAGTGCCAGGCATGGCACAGTGTCAGAGAGCGTTTCATTCTATTGTACATAGGATCTCTATGAGTCAGTCCTGACTTAATGGCACCTAACAGTTATGGTGTCTGCAGCCAGACCACTGTGGCATCCAATCCCATCAAATCTCCAAAACTAAGCAGGGTTGGACCTGGTTAGTACTTGGATGGGAGACCGCTTGGGAACACCAGGTGCTGTAGGCTTGGGAGAAGCCCACTCCCCCCAAAACAATCTGCCATTGAAAACCCTATGAATAGCAGAGAAACACTGACAATAGTGTTTCTACCTGTTGTACATAGGGTGACTATGAGTCAGACACTGACTCCACGGCACCTAACAACAATAACAAGGGTAGAGACATTTATCATTAATCTTATTCTTGAGAGAAAATAGGCCTAGAGTGATCAGGTCTATTTTCACCCAGACAGAAAATGTAGGAGCTGCTACATGACCCCAAATTTGTGTGACTACAAAGTATTTGCTATATCCTCTTAAGGTGCTGCCTGCAGCTGTGCCACTGTGGCATCCAATCCCATCAGATCTTGGAAGCTGAGCAGGGTTGGGCCTGATTAATACTTGGATTGGAGGCTGCCTGGAAACTCCAGGTGCTGTAGGCTTGGGAGAAGGACCTGGCAACCCACTCCCAAAAACCAATCAGCCATTGAAAACCCTATGAATAGCAGAGAAGCACTAACAATACTGTTTCTCCTGTTGTATATAGGCTCTCCATGAGTCGGACACCAACTCAACGGCACATAACAACTTAAGGTGATACCTTGATCCTCCAAAACAGAGAAAAGCAATCTTAGTTCCCCAAGGAGGGACAGTTGCTGTTGGCCCCTTACTGGATTTAATGATCTACTGTCTCAAAATTTGAAATATTTTTATACAAGAGGATTTGCATTTTATTTTGCACTAAGCCCTATAAATTACATAGTTGCTTCTGGGTGGAGATTTAGATAGAGTTCTACTGCTCCTAAATATACCCAGTCCATGGGGTGATGGGGTTCTGGGAGTCCCTGTAGATTCTAGATTACAGTACTTCTTCCCTCTCTCCAGAGCCCCTGTTGGGCTGGACTCATTTCTCTGGGGAAATATTCAGCCTCTCAATCATCCTCCTAATTCTGAACAGACTTTTTAATGAGGCTCCAAGGTCCAATTCTTGCTCTTTCCTTTGATGGCTGGATCCCCTCCCAGTGACCTGAGACTTTCTCCAATGGGTAGATCCAACCCATTGGGCAATTTCTCACCTTCCCGTGACTCCTCGTGGCTCCAGCTGCTGGTCACTGGCCTGTGCCTTGGGAAGAACATTGATGGCTCAGAGCTCACTGTTCAGCTCCACCTGCCCTCGCCTCCATCCATCTCGAGGATTCCTGGCAGTCTCTAAAGGGGTTCTTCCCAATGCAACATATGACTTCAGCCACAGTGATTACATGGCGCCTCCCATTTGCTGGTTCTCCCCACAGAGGCCTGTGCTCTGCTAAGGCCCATGTGACCCCCTCCCAGGAATCCTGAGACCTTCACCAAGAGCACTGCTTGCAGTTTTCCAGATGCCAGTAAAGAGCCAGGTTCTTCCAGAGGCAGAAGGAAGAGCCCGTCTAGTGAGGTCAGGCATCCCCAAAGCAGCCGTGCCAGGGCTGTGTCCCAGAAAGTCTCTCCGAAACCACTCCTCTCACCTTCTGTGGGCAACTGCTGGGCACCCCACCACACCAGGGACTTGAAACAGTTTGAGATCAGAGCAATGCCACAATCTTTGATTTTGAAATTGACATTTTCTCTCATCCCATTACTTACTTATTCAACCAATATGTGGGGATGGTTTTGCTGTTCTAGGCACTGGCTTAGGTACCAACCTGCACACAAAGAAATTTCAGAAAGAGGCTAAGAACAGTCTTATCTCAGGCTGCTATGTAGCACAGACTGGGGTGTAGACCACAGACATTTATTTCTTCCAGTTCTGGGGGCTGGAATTCTAAGATCAAGGTGCCAGCCCATTGGGTTCTTCCCAAGGGCTGTCTCCCTGACTTGCAAATGGCCAGTCACTTTCTTGCTCTGTGTGGGTGTGTGTGAGAGAGAGAGAGGGAGAGAGAGAGAGAGAGAGAGAGAGAGAGAGAGGGAGAAAGAGAGAAGGAGGAGGAGAAAGAGAGAGAGAGAGAGAGAGAGAGAGAGAGAGAGACAGACAGACAGACAGACTAGTCCACCTTTAGGAATGTTAATCTCATCCAAAAATGACCTTCACAGAAACATCAAAAATAATATTTGACCAAATCCATGGACACCAGGGACCAGGAAAATTAGCCATCCCAGGTGTGATAATAGTATATGTATTAAAGCGTTGTTTTGGGAGGCTAAATGAGTTAATACAATAAAGGTTTTAGGACATTTCCTGGTATATAATGAGTGCTGGGGAAGGGTTGGCCATTATTATTACTACTCAGAGATTGAAATACACTTAAGACATAAACAACAGTTTTAGGTGGTGACACAGAGCAGTCACTTTCTCTTTTTAGATCTCAGTTCCCTGCCTTTGAAAGGAGAGGTTGGACTTGACAGTGTCTAAGGGCCTTGAAGTCTTAAGATTCTGGGTTCAAGTTTGTGTGTGGTGAGCTGTCCACCAGCTGACTTCAGACAGAGGGTGAAGAAAATGCTGTAAATCCTCCACCTCCCCTGAAAAAATGGGTGGAGGGCTGAGCAGTGCTCAATCTGTGATCTACACTTGGAGAAGACAGAGATGTGTCTGCATGGTGGCTCATGTGGGATCTGTGTATCTAGGGAGGGATGAAATTCTTCCTGAGACATGAGAGAATGGAGAAACACACTTGATCCATGAATGGGAGGAGTGGTTTTGAGCACAACTCAACCATCCTAATTCTCTGTCCTTTATAATCCCCTTGTCTCAGAACTTGATGCTTTGACTTTAATTCTTGCCCCTTGAAAGATGTTGACACCATATCCCCCAGTTCTTGTGAAAGTGAGCTTATTTGGCAATACAGTCTTTGTAGATGATCAGGATGGCATCATGACCTGGGTGTGGTGGTGCACATGTGTAATCAGTAGGCTGAGGCAGAAGGATCTTAAGTCTGAGGCCAGCCTGGGCCACATAGCAAGACTCTGTCTCAAAACAAAATAACTAAATACAATGGAGTCACTAGAGTAATCTTGATTTAATATGATTGTAACCATATAAAAAGGGGGAATTTGTCCAGGCACCATAGCACATGCCTGTAATCCCAGCAACTTGGGAGGCTAAAGCAGGAGGATCACAAGTTTGAGACCAGAGGTAGCCTGTGCATCTTAGCAAGACCTTTTCTTAAAACAAAAAAACTAAAAAGTGGGAGCATGGTGGTACAGCACTTGCCTAGCATATGCAGGACCTGTGTTCAGCCCCCAAGTACTGAAAAAAATAAAAGGACAGGGTGGGGGAGATACAGACACAGAGACACACAGAAAGAACACCATGTGACAATGAAGGCAGTGATCAGGGTGATGCTTCCATAAGCCAAGGAATACCAAAGACTGGTGGCAATCCCTGGGGAGTTGGAGAGAGGCATGAAACCAAGTCTCCCTTACAGCCTTTATAAGGACCCAGTCCTACCAACACTTGGATCTCGGACTTCTTGCTTCCAGAACTATGAAGCAGCAAATTTTTCTTGCTACCCACCTCACAGCAGCTCTAGGAAATAATCTACCTAAGTCCTAAGGAGAGGCATACATAGTTCAAGGTCAAACCAGGGACAGCTACTTTCCTACAATTTCTATGGGCACAGCCCATGACAGCTCATTATTTGACCATGCTCTCCACATGGATACCCTGCCGTGGCATTGGCAGGCGTGTTCTGGAAAGAGAGCCCAGTGGGCACTGGCACCTCCAGGGACATTAGCAGCCATCTGGTGCTTCTGGGCCATCAACAAGGAGACAGTATGCAGAGAGCCAGGAGTGGGTGTTGCCCTTGTTTAGAGAATGGAGAAGCTCAGGGACTTCCATCAGGAGTCACAGCTCATGACGTCAGCCCAGGCACCTGGCTCTCCTCCTCTGACTCACACCTATCCCCCGGACATGCCTGCTCTCTGCTTCTACCTCCCATCTCCACAGTCTCACCTCTGCCCCTGCAGTAGCCATAGTGCCTCAGCCTCAACTACTGAGCTCACTTACGGCATCCAAATTCTTCTCCAGGGCTCCATGGCCTTTCCAGAAGTTCTTCTCCTGCTTCTGCTCCACCTGAGCCCCAGCTTCTCCCCTGACCCCCTGTTAGAAGCTGTGGTCCTTCCCTTCTCCCCACTACCCTTCCTTTGCAGTGTGCTCCTGAACTTTCTCTAATATCAGGCTCTCCTTCCATAGCGTTAAACATCTCTGGCATGAGCGTTGCTTCCACACAAATCTTTCCTCTGTTCCTTTTCTGCAGTGGTGGGGATGGAACCCAGGGCCTCGTGCATCCTAGGCAAACACTCTACTGCTGAGCACCACCTTCACAGAGCTGCCTCCTCCTCATCTTCCAGACTGTAATCCAAAGTTTACTTAAGAACCCCTTTCCTGATCATCCTAAGAAACGCCTTTATCCCATTTTGTGATCTTGAAAGTATTTGTTATTGCCTGAGATTATCTGATTTATTCGTGGACTCAGTCAGGGTACAGTAGAACAATAAAGCCCACTCTGGTAACTCAACAGGAAGAACTTAATGTAGGTAATTAGTAACAGGGTATTAGAAGAGCAAACTGGATAAGTGCACCCTCAAATGCAGGAGACCACCCCACTTGAAGGCTGGAAGAACAACAGGGGAGGCAAGGATATGGGGCACCCCAGGGAACTGGAATCGGGGAGCATGTTGGAGGAACAAGACCATGAGGGAGGGCCTGTCCAGCAGCGTCCAGAACCATGGAGGGGACATAGCCTCTTCCTGAGACCTGAAATGTCATTTAAAGTGGAGGGGGATACAAGAGAGAGAAAAGAAGGAAGGAAAGAGGGAAGGAAGAAAAGGAAGGAAAAAAAGGAAGGAAGGAAGGAAGGAAGGAAGGAAGGAAGGAAGAGAGAAAGAAGGGAGGAGGAACTCCCTAACTTCTTTCTTTTCCCTCTTTCCAGGGCCTCCATTGGACAAACCTAGGCAGATCTCTTTGGTAGAGGAGCCTGGGAAATGTCGTTTTGAAGGAAAGTGGCCTCTGTGACACAGGGGAGCAAAGAAAGGGTAGGGAAAAAGCTGAGAACAAACAGGAAAATGGCAGACACATGTGCTCACACTGTCACTGTCATTTTATCCCCCACTGGGATGCAGGTTTGTGGCAGGCAAAGCTGATCATGTTTACTTCCCGGCACCTAGAAGTATTTGGGCACAGGAAGCCTTCAATAAATAATGACTGTGAGAGACGGAACATATTGGAGCCTTAGTTTAGACAGTCATTAAATGTATATAAAAATAACCACCCTAAGTTTGGTTTTGATGAGTAAATGAGAAAATTTAGTAAGTACACATGCCTAAAATTATAGGCAGCACATAATAGAGGCTCCATAAAGGACTGTAGACTTCATGAGCTCATCCATTTTCCAGCTGTACTTGGCCATAGTAATCAGACACAGACAAATAATGGTTTCCTGTATATTACTTGTGTCTTGACATGATAGGTTTTTTTTTAAATAGCACTGACTTTTTTTTATTTAGCATACCTTGTCATTTACAATGTACCTTTACAATAATAATTTCTTTGAGTCTCTCTAAACATCCATGTGAATTAGGGAGCAATAACTATTCGTTGCCTGCAGCTGTAACACTGTGGCATCCAATCCCGTCAGATCTCAGAAGCTAAGCAGAGTCGGGCCTGATTAGTACTTGGATGGGAGACCGCCTGGGAACACCAGGTGCTGTAGGCTTGGGAAAAGGACCCAGCAACCCACTCCCAAAAATCAATCTGCCATTGAAAACTATGAATAATAGAGAAACACAGCAATAGTGTTTTGCCTGTTGTAGCAGAGTCACTATGAGTGGGATACCAACTTGATGGCACCTAACAAACAACAACAACTATTAATTATTGAGAACTTTTTCATGCCTGGCACGGATCCAAAAACTGTGTCTATCAATTTTTTTTTCATCTCCACAAGAGCCCTGTAAAGTAGGTGTTACAGATAAGGAAAGTCAGATACAGTTTAAGTAACATGCCAAGGTCACATAGCTGCTATATGGTAGAGCTGGGATTTAACCAAGCCACCTGGTTCCAGCCGATACTCTAACCACTCGACAAGATGCTTTTTCCAGTTAGTTCTGTGAGATAACTGGACCTAGGATGATGCAAAGGTCTTACAGGAAGTAAGTGGCAAAGCTGGGAATAGAACTTTTCCACATGCCGATAAAGCTTGGTGCTTCTCTATATTCCATGGTGTATGGCAGTATGCCACTGTGGCTCCTGAGGTTTCAGTGGGTAGTGCCCAGGGAACTCAGGACCCAGAGCAGCTACAGTGACCAGGTATGAAATCTGTGCATAGCTGGCTGATATGGGGGTGAAGACAAGGACGCTGCTACTTAATTCTTATTTGCTTTAAGCCAAACATGTACAGTTGTGAGCAAAGGTGACGGGCAGATGACAGGAGAAAGGGCTTTTACTTGGCAGCTGCTGGAGAGTAGGGTCCAGGCTGATGCGTTCTGGGTGTCTTGATATGATATGGGTGTCCTAGTACAATCCCGCCCCCACACCCACATCAAAGGACCAATGAAGTCCTGAAGGGCCAAACACGAGGAACTTCTGAGTCGGCACTGGTGGGAGTGTTTTCCATGTGCCAGCATAGAGGAGACACTCACAGATTCAGTCACCAATGACCTAGTCAGTTGGCCACATTCTGGGACAGCCCACGCACACCTGGATCAGCAAGCTGCACACAAACGGTTTACAGTCGCAAAGCCTCTGTGGGAACAGCAGGAGGTAAGGTAGACAGGTCAAAAGTTCACACTTGAGAGTCAAATGCTCTGGATGCTGGATGCAAGGTCATATCTTAGATTTGATTTTGATAAAAGACATCTGTGAAAATCCAACAAAATCTGTAGTTTGTAGTAATGTGCCAACGTTAAGCCTGCAGCTGTACCACTGTGGCGTCCCATCCCTTCAGATCTCAGAAGCTAATCAGGGTGGGGCCTGCTTAGTACTTGAATGGGAGACCGCATGGGAAACCAGGTGCTATAGGCTTGCGAGAAGGACCTGGCAACTGACTCCCAAAAAAACAATCAGCCATTGAAAACCCTATGGATAGCAGAGAAGCACTAACAATAGTGTTTCATCTGTTGTACGTAGCGTCTCCATGAGTCAGACCCCGACTCGAGGGCACCTAACAACCTTAACAACCAATGTTAACTTCTTAGTTGGATTACAATTATGTAAGAAGTTAGCTTTAGGAGAAACTGGGTAAAGAGTGGATGGAACTCTCTCTTTGCAACTTTCTCAGAAAACTTACAATTATTCCAAAATTTTTATTTATTTATTTTTTTAATTCTCTGGGATGGATTCCAACTCTGCCACATGCTTTGTAAGTCATTAAAACTCTGTACCTCAATTTTTTATCTGGAGACAAACACAAGGATAATAATGGTTCCTACCTCGAGAGTGAACAGCCTTGAGGCTCCTCCAGCATGGTCAACACTCAGCAATGTTGGCTTTTATTATCTGTGCAGGGTACAAAGCTTGTAGCTATACCACTGTGGTGTCTGATCCTGTCAGATCTCAGAAGCTAAACAGGGTCGGGCCTGGTTGGTACTTGGGTAGGAGACCACCTAGGAACACCAGGTGCTATAGTCTTGGGAGAAGGACCCAGCTCCCAAAAAGACAATCAGCCATTGAAAACTCTGTGAATAACAGAGGAGCACAACCATAGTGTTTCATCTGTTGTACATACAGTCATTATGAGTTTGCACCTAACAACACCTCGACAGTGCCTAACCACCACAACAGCATACAAACTGCTTTCACAGTGACCCCCTTCCGTCTCCCACTCTGTGGAAGGACTGTTGCCCACCTGCAGAGAGTAGTTTTGCCCAAGCTCACATCCTTCCCGAGGGCAGCCCCACCTGCTGCCCAAGCATTGGAGGTGGGGTGGGGTATGAAGGCCACTCTGCCAGATGGGGAGCAGCCCCTCCAGGCAGTCCTGCTCAGGCTCTCCTAGGGCCTGGCCCAGGCTTTGCCAGGTCGCATCCCAGTTGGTTTCTTCCTCAACCCAGTTCCTTCGCAGGTGCTGATCCTTAAGAAACACCTTGTGCCTGAGCTCCATTTCAGTGCTTGCCTCCTGAGGACCCTGCCTCCCACTGTTGGCACTGGGTGTGGTCTGAGAAAGCCAGTGATTAATTAGATGGCGGACTTCAGAGCTACATCCCTCACCTCTGACTTGCAATTGTTAAAACTTTCACTGTGGTGAGTTGGATGGGGCAGCTGTGTACGGAGGGTGCCACAGGCAATAAATGATCAGGCATCTGAACCTGGGATGGGGACAGCAGCTGGAAAGGAACAGCACTGAGTGGCATTGCTAAGTACCACCTAAGTTCCTAGGAAAGAGCTTGAGCAGCTGAGGGCTAGCGGCAAGTGATGGAAAACCAGAAATGCAAGCCAGAGGGCCTCTGAAATTGCCTATGAGGAAACTTTCATCTTCCACAGGGAAAGGGGAGAGAGAGCCCAGCCCACGCCCTTGACTGAATAGTCAGGGCGGCTGAACTTCATAGACAGGTACCCACCCAACCAGGGAAAGTCCATCAGGCAAAGGCAAGGACCTGGTTTGGGAAAATCTGGGATCCTGACCATATCTGGGTGAGTGCCCCTGAGTATTGCAATTGCCCAGACTCCTCTGAGCCCAGCAAGCCTGGAGCATGGTCCTGGCTTGACGCTCTCCAAGATGACACAAAGGCCCCTCCCTGGAAGCAACATGAGCCCCTCGTGGGGCCTCCCTCTTCCTCCCCTCCCTTCTTTGAGATTTCCTTTAAGAAATGCTTAACCTAGTCCATAGTTAAAATAATCTTCATATTTTTATTGATTTTGCTTTTGTTTTTGTTTTTTTCTTGAGACAGGGTCTTACTGTGTAGCCCAGGCTGGCCTAGAATTCTCTACATACCCCCAGTACTGCAGGCTGGCCTTGAACATGTTGATCCTCTTGCCTTAGTATCCCAAGTGCTGGGATTATAGGCATGTGCTATCATGCCTGGCTCCCTTCATATTTTTATATGAGTTTTTATAGTGTCACAGTCTTACCATTTACGCTGAGGTGCTGTTTTTGTTTTTTGGAGACAAGGTCTCACTGAGTAGTGTAGGCTAGTCAGGAACTTGTGATCCTCCTGCCTCAGCCTCTTGAGTGTTGGCATTACAGGTGTGTGCCACCGTGCCCAGCTATACCGAGGTCTTTAGTTAACCAAAGATAACTAAAAACACACACATATATAATAAAATAATTTTATTTTTATCCAGATAGGAGCCAGATTCCCCAATAATATTTACTAAATATTCCATCTTTGTCCACTGATTTCAAAAGATTTTTGTCAGGTGTCATGGTGGACACCTATAATCCTAGTGACTTGGGAGGCTGAGACAGGAGGATCACGAATTTGAGGCCAGAGGCAGCCTGTGCAACTTAGCAAGGCCTTGTCTCATAAATAAATAAATAAATAAATAAATATTGGGCTAGAGGTGCAGCTCAGTGGTAGAGCACTTGCCTAGCCTGCAGGAGGCCCTGGATTCAACCCCCAGTACTGTAAGAAAAGAAAAAAGAAAAAAAAACCATTTCTATTAGAGTATATTAATTTTATGAAATAATGATTTCATCATGACATTTTCTTATATGTATGTAATGTACTTTGATCATAGTCATCCCCTCATTACCCTCTCTTATCCACACCTCTCCTTCCCCACTTTTCCCCTTCTGAATTAGTCAGCTATCACTGATATAGCAGAAAAACCAACCAAACTGATGGGGGAGAAGTTTTACTGGAAGCTCACAGTTAGGAGATCAGTCCATGGTGATGGGACAGGTGTGGCAGCAGCAGGAGGCAGGGCCCATGGCAGATTATCTTACATCTTCATGAGCAGGAAGCAGAGAGAGCAGGAAGCCACAGATCTGGAATAAAATCCTCCAAAGGCCTGCCCTCAGTGACTCCCTTCTGCCAAGCTTGACCGGCCTCCCAAGTTCTACAACCGCCCAGAACAGCTGGGGACTGTTCTGGGAACAACCAGCTGGGGACTCAATGTTAAAGCACATGACCTTTGGGAGACACTTCACATTCAAACCATGACACTTTCCTCTTCCAAAATAGTCCCCTCTTCTACTTTCATGTCTCTTTTTAAACAATCTAGATTCCATGTATGAAAGAAAATATGCAACATTTTTTTTGGTGAGACTGGCTTATTTCACTGAACAAGATGATCTCCATTTCCATCCATTTTCCTTCAAATGACTTAGCTCTTTGTTATGGCTGAGTGATATTCCATTGTGTATGTGTGTGTATGTGTGTGTATATATATATATATATATATATATATATATATATATATGTGTGTGTGTGTGTGTGTGTGTGTGTGTGTGTGTATATATATATATATATATATATATATATATATATATATAACAATATATATATATTGTTGTTATTGTTAGGTGCCGTCGAGTCGGTATCCGACTCATAGCAACCCTCATAGGGTTTTCAATGGCTGACTGTTTCGGGATTGCATTGGGAGTGGATTGCCAGGCCCTTCTCCCATTTTTGCGGTGCTGGGAATTGAACTCCGGGCCTCAGAGACTGCAGCGCAGCGCTCTACCCACTGAGCTAAATCCCAGCCCATACATACATATATATATCCAAATTTTCTTTATTCATTCATCCATTGACAGGCACCTAGGCTGATTTCATAACTTGGCTATTGTGAATAGTGCAGCAATAAGCATGGGTGTGCAGGAATCTTTATCGTATGCTGACTTTGATTCATTTGAGTATATTCCCAGGTGTCATATAGGTGGATCATATGGTAGTTCTATTTTTAGTTTTTTGAGGAATCTCCATACTAATTTCCATAGTAGCTAGACTAATTTACATTCCCACCAACAGTGTATAAAAGTTCCTTTTTTCCCACATCATTTCCAGCATTATCTGTTGTTGTTGCTTGTATGATAGCCATTCTGACTAGGGTAAGATGGTTTCTCAGTGTAATTTTGATTTGCACTTCCATGATGGCTAAGGATGTTGAACATTTTTTCACATATTTATTTATTGGGCATTTATACTTTTGAAAACTGTCTTTTCAGTTTATTTGCCCATTGATTGATTAGATTATTTATTCTTTTGGTATTTAATTTTTGAGTTCTTTATATAGTCTGGATATGAATTCCCTGTCAGATGAACAGCTGGCAAAGACTTTCTCCTATTGTGTAGACTGTCTCCTCACTCTGGTGGTTTTCTTTTGCTGCTCAGAAGCTTTTAAATTTCATGCTGTCCTATTTGTCAATCCTTGCTATTTTTCCTGAGCTATTAGAGTCCTATTCAGAAAGTCATTGCTTATGCCTAAATAACGTACTTTGATCATATTCACTCCCCCCATTTCTCTTTCTTGTCCATTCCCTTTAAGTGTTTCCCCTATGTTTTTCTGTAGTAGTTTCAAAGTTTCAGGTCTTATATTACGGTCTTTAATCCATTTGGAGGTGATTTTTATACAGGGTGAAAGATAGTGATCTAGTTTTATTCTTCTACATGTGTCCAGTCATTTTTATATTATTTCTATCACATATCAAGCTCTCATAGATGTGTCTTAGGATTTCCCATTTTGTTCCACTTGTTTGCTTTGTCCTGTGCTGCTTCTTTGGCTATGACCTTATAATTTGTCAATAACTGGTAAGTGAAGTAAGCATATGAAATTTTTATTATTATTACATATTAGGACATTTAGGCTCAGTAAACCTGAGTGGGTTGTCTAAGATCACACAGCTAATAAATAGCCAAAGCAGAATTTGAACTCTGGTTGAAGTGACTTTAAAGTTTGCCCTTTCTACTCCAAGAGGCTATCCTAAGTCAGCTCTTTTTCCCAGAAGGAAAAAAGAATAGGAAAAGAATCACTTTCAGAAGGAGAAGCCACACTTTCTGGGCTACAACATGGAGACAGTCAGCGGAATCAATGAACCCATTCCAGAGAGCCAATGTCTGCGGGACATGCTCCCTCTTTCCCAGCAGAGTCTTATGGAACGATGTGAGGATGACCCATCCATAGCTCACTCACTGAGCTAGCCTGGGATGCTGGCAAGTCCTGCCACTAACTTGTAAACTCCTTTCCTGATATCTTCTTCAGACCCTCTCTGCATACACCAAAAATGACACCTACTTTCAGTTCATTCTAATCTCAGTTCACAAAAGCAGGACTAATACCTGCAAAAAAGTTTCCCTAACCCAGCTGGGAAGGTTTAAAACAGCCTGATATCCAGACTATAGTCCATACCAAACTGAATCAGAATGTCCTGAGGATAATAACCAAGAATTAGTATTGTTTTAAAGGTCCTTAAGTCATTCCATTGAGCACCAAAGTTGTACTGGTTTGCGGTGTCTAGTTTAGGCTGTGATGGGAAAAGCACATGATGTGTTTTGAGAAACAAAGCAAAAAGACAAAGAACAGTAATAACATTTGAATAAGAATGTTGTTGTTTTTGTTAAATGCCATCAAGTCTGCATACTAAATGAGGGGGCCGGGCCACAGGATCCAAAGAGTTTGGTCAAAGTAGAAACTGCTAAGGATGGAGACAGTAGAAGACTTCCTGATGAAGTGGAACTTGTAAATGGACAAAGGATACGGATTGGCAGCCTGATATTGATGGCTTGGCAAGTGAGAGTCATGCAGGCTACTGAAGTGTCCTATAAGCTGATTCCATTGGCTGCCCCATAGTTCCTGAAACTCACCAAAGTACATAACCAAATCTACTCCGAATTCCAAGAAAATTTTGAGACATTCAGGTTAAAGGTATTGGACTCAAAAGAAGTGAAATCAGAAGCATCTACAGAGAAGTGGAGACCATTCTGCTTGAGGTTTGAAGGGACTGTAGAAGCTGCCAACTACACAGTCCTTTGCAGCAACTGCATTGTTATTGGGTCTACATGGAAGAAAATACCACCTTTGGACTATAATCAATTTTGCCAATTTTCAATAACCAATAATCAATTTTATTCATCTTCCAGACTCCAAGATACAATGTTTTGCTATTGAAATTGCTCAGACCCGGAAGGCTATAACAAAGCAGTTTGCATCAGTGTTCAGGATAAATGAGAGAAAAGACCTAACAAAGGAGAGAAAGGAGGAGAAAAAGGGGTTGAGAATAGAGAAGAGAAAGCCTACAAAGGGACTGGTGGTGGAGGAAAAAAACAGGAAGGAGTCAAGAGAGAAAGAGAGAAAGAGAAAGAGGTCCACAAGGAAATCTACAAAAGCAATGAACATCTGTGTAAGGCGGCCAGGCAACAGTGCTCTAGAGCCTGCACCTCACCTGAGTCTGCAAGAACCATGGTGCTACACACTCAGATACCTTTGGTGAAATGTATGTCCTTGTGCAACTGAAGGACACTCAGAAGGAAGGACATCTTCCTAGCCTAACACTCGGCAGCTGCTCTGGTCATTCCCTTGTATGAACTGACTTAAAGACTCTTAGTAAGGTCTCCTGGTTACTTGTTTTTCCATATGTTGTGTCTTGGCTCTCACTTCTGGTCAAGTAAGACATTTTATAAATAAACTGATTTTGGTTCTTAAGAAAGGAAAAAAGAAAAAGGACCAGGCATGGTGGTGCACGCCTGTAATCCCAGAGACTCGGGAGGTGGAGGCAGGAGGATCGCAGGTTTGAGGCTAGAGGCAGCCTGTATAATCTAGCAAGCCTCTGTCTTAAGATATAAAATAAAAAATGGGCTGTGGGGTACAGCCCAATGGTAGAAAAAAGTATCTGTGAGGCCCTGGGTTCAACCTGCAAGTACTGCAAAAGAGAAAAAAAAAAAGAAAGAAAAGAAAGGGAAGGAGGGAGGGAGAGAGAGAAAGAGAGAAAGAAAGAAAGAAGAGAAGAGAAAAGAAAAGAAAAGAAAAAGAAAAAAGGAATAGAATAGTATTTTGATGCATTGGCTTCATGCTCCTAGCCTCAAAGGAGGTCAAGGTCCTTCCTAGAAGGATCTGACACTTCCTTTTAGTTCCTGGAACCAGAGTGAAAAACCACATGGTTGGCTTTCCGTGAGAGCCCTCAGCAGGGCAGAGAGAACCAGTCCTGAGTAGGGACCCTGAGAAATAGCCCTGACTTCACTGGGCTTCCCACTTCCTATACTGTGGTTGTTGAAAGGGTTGGGAAGCTTCATAATTACCTTTATCTTTTGAAAATAGGTTTAAACACATCTGTGCCCTGCTAAAAACAAAATAAACTCCACTATCCCTCCAAGAAAAATCATACCTGCCTATGGCTCCCCAAGGAAGCAATGGGGTGCAGACTTGCTTGGTTTTGTTTTTGTTTCTTGTTAGCCAATCTAGCTCTTTTTCCTACAATAGATTCATATGCAGAAGCCCCAACTGGAAACCAGTAAAGTGTAGCTTTAGAGGAGACCTGGAGCCCTCTGGTTCTGTGTCTTCTTTGTGCCTACAGTATTTTAGGTGGATAATAAAATATTTGCGGAATCAATGAAGTAGGACTGGCAGCCTGTCCAAGAACCAGTTGCAAGTATGAGCCTTCAGTTTGGCATTTAGGCCCCTTATAAATTTGGTCCTGTCCTAATTTAACCTCCAATGCCCTATGAAGATGCCTGAACCACACCAACAGTCTTATTCTCCAATTTGCCTGGCTCTTCCTTGCATCTGTGCTTGAAATGCCATGCCCTTCCTCCCACTTCTCCTGCTGTGTGAACTCCTAGGAATCCTCCTGGCCCAGCTCACGATCCCCTATTCCACAAAGCCTTCCTTGATTTCTTGCCAGTGCCCCTGTAGGTCCCATCTTTGTTCCGATTATGCACGTGCTATGGTACTTGTGTTAGTATTGGGCCTCTCTCTATGTCTCCTCGGGTCTCTCCTTTCAGACTCCTCAGGCCAGGTTTAGGGCTCCTAGTCTTTGTGCTCAGTCTAGTACTTGGTCTGGCACTTAGTGCTGAACAGCTATTCCATGAACATGTATAAATAAATCAACAGCTCAACCTCAACATATGAACATGGAGACAGCAGTCAATTCAGTGGAGATCTGCCACTGGAGGAGCCAGCCCAGGACAGGCCTGAATGGAACAGCAGTGGTAGAACTTAGCAATATTGTCCAGCTGAAAGAAGGTGACTCCATCCATATCAAAGTCTGGGAGGGCCAGCAATCCACTGGGCTAGGTTTCCACTGTGTTGCTGCTGAGAAGCAGCAGCCAATCAAGAGCCAGCTCTTGGAATGGGTGCCTCTCCTTGTCTGAGGGCACCTCTTTGCCTTTTTGGTTTTGTGGGTGTTAGTGTTGGTGGTGGCTGGACCCAGGGTCTCAAGCATACTTCTTGCATGCATTCTACAACTGGGCTGCACCCCCAAACCCTTTTATATTTTTTTACCTTGAGGCAGGGTCTCGGTAAGTTATACAGGTTGCATCTGGCCTTCAAGGCCCCCAACAGGCTCAGGAAGAGACCCTTCTACATCTAGACTCTTCACGTTCTGAGGCCCTAGGTTCAATCCCCAGCACCAAAAAAATGGGAGAAGGACCCTGGCAGCCCATTCCTGAAACAATCCTGAAAAAAATCAGTCATTGAAAACCCTATGAATAGCAGAGAAGCACTGACATAATGCCAGACATGGCACAGTGACGGGGAATGTTTCCTTCTTTTGTACATAGTGTCGCTATGAGTCAGACCTGACTCCACAGCACCTAACAACAAGTTCCTTTTGGAAACTTGCAGTTGGTTGTTCCATAAACAGACATGCCGCTATTGTTCCTGAGATCTTGCCTGAACCCCCTTCCTAGATGGCAATCCTCTCAGAGTCCTGAGTCCTGCTACACTCATCATGAAGCAGGAAAGAAAGATAGGGAAATGTGGGGGACATGGAAATGGAAAGAGCTTTTACCCAGGATCCGGTTTGAACCTTACCAGCTGAGTATCAAGAACTTTGACACAACTACCAAGAAGACTTCTATGGGGACTGCCTGCATAAAGACATTATTTTTGAGAGACATTTTAAATAATGAAAATGTTAAAATAGCAATAAGCCATGCTTGGGGTCAAAATGTATGTAAGACTTAAGTTTTGTCTCTCTCACAAATGTATGTAAGACTTGCTTTTGCCTCTGCAATTCTGTGCTGCTTTGAGACATGCCCAGACAACTCTCTCACAACTCTTCCTTAAACCTTGTTGTTGTTGTTGTTAGGTGCCTTCGAGTCAGTATCAGACTCATAGCGACCCTCATAGGGTTTTCAATGGCTGACTGTTTTGGGATTGCCTTGGGAGTGGATTGCCAGGCCCTTCTCCCATTTTTGCGGTGCTGGGAATTGAACTCGGGACCTCAGAGACTGCAGCGCAGCGCTCTACCATCTGAGCTAAATCCCAACCCTTTCCTTAAACCTATACAATGTATAATCTCACTTTAGTAAAGGGAAGTTCCTCCAATAGAGAACCTAAACAATTGAACTTCTCTTGATTTTATTGGCACCTTGCCAGCCTATGACAGGGGCCTTCTCGGGTCACATCACACTAGGCGCCCAGGACTGACATTACATGGGGTGTGCCATAGGTTAAATAAAACTAGAGGGAACATGTGTGCCTCCCCTAATTTTTTGGCTTTCTTTTTTTCACTTTTTTGATAAGTCCTTGTCTGTGTCTTGTATGCCTATCTTGCTCTCTGAGTGCCTGCGTGTTCTAACGTGTGTACTTAATAAATGCTATTACTTTGTTTCACTCTCTCTGACTCATCATGAAATTCTTTCTTGTGACAAAGCCAAGGACCTGACTTACCCTAAGTGGAGGTCCCAAGTAGGGGAATTCCTAAGGGTAGGTGGCCACACTGAGCTGTACCTCTCTGCTGTGCCTATGGTGACAATCATTGTTTCTGCTGGCCCAAGGTGGTATCCAGTGCTGGGCTTTGCCTAATGGGCTCAGTGAATATTGAATGCCCTGCAGATTTCTGGGAATATGAAAGGTCACTAAATTACATCAACAAACCCTAGCTAGGCCCAGGGTGGAGAGAAAAGCCATGTGGCACCCCATTCTAATGGAAGACATCCTAAACAGGCAATGCCAATTTGGTGGACTACACTCATGTGTCAGGAGCAGTGAGGTATGCAGCCCACTGTTGCTGCCTCCTCTGGCAACCTCTATTCAGGTGATACCTTGTCCTTGGCTCTCTCACAAATAATAATAATAATAATAATAATAATAATAATAATAATAATAATAATTTTTAGGAAGAGTTAGAGTGAAACAAAGAAAGTATATTTAGTCAGGGTAAGGGATAGTACATGCTTTAGGGCAAGCCCAGGAACTCAGAAAGAAAGAGAAATGCTTAAGAAAAGAATCATAATACTCATCCAAGACATGGGCATGGGCTTCTTAAGAGAAAAAGCCCTTAGGTATCTTCACAATGGATATATAGAGATTTTGTGGCTTTTGGAGTTGCATGGCTCAAAAAGATGTAATTTACAATTCAAAGTCCAAACAAAACAATGAGCTGCTGTCACCTATTCTCTCTATCATAAAGAATTTCTGTAAATGAGATTGGAAGATGACTTTACAAGATACACTGTTGAGATTTAGGGAGGTGCCAATAAGATAGGAGCATGTTATTGTTGTTGTTGTTGTTAGCTGCCCTCGAGTCGAGTCCAACTCATGGTGACCCTATGTATAGCAGATGGAAACACTTCCCGACTCTGTGCCAGAGACAAGATCTTATTTAAGCCCACTGTTGCAGACACTGTGTCAATCCATCTGGTGGAGGGTTTTCCTTTTTTTCGCTCACCTGTCACTCTCCCAAACATGATGTCTTTCTCCAGGGATTGGTCTCTCCTGACTACATGTCCAAAATATATGAGATGCAATCTAACCATCCTTGCTTCCAAGGAGCACTCAGGTTGCTCTTCTTCTAGGACACATCTGTTGGTTCTTGTGGCAGTCCATGGTATATTCAATAGATGTCTCTAGCACCATAATTCAAAAGAATCAGTTTTTTTCCTGTCTCCCTTATTCAGTGTCCAGCTTTCACAACCATATCATGCAACTGAAAATACCATGGCATGAGTCAGGTGCACCTTTGTCTTCAATGTGACATCTTTACTTTTCAATACTATAAAGAGATCTTTCGCCACAGCTTTTCCCAGAGCAATGCATCTTTTGATTTCTTGACTGCTGCTTCCAGGGGTGTTGATTATAGAGCCAAGCAAAGAAAAATCATGGACAACCTCAATCTTTTCTCCATTTACTGTGAAGTTGCATACTGACCCAGTCAATGATTTTTGTTTTGTTGATGTGTAGTCAGAACCCATACTGAAGCCTATGATCTTTGATCTTCGTCAGCAAATGTTTTAAATCTTCTTCACTTTCAGCAAGCAGAATTCTGTCATCTACATAACACAGGTTCCAATCCTGATGCTGTGTTCTTCCTCATAAAGTACAGCTTCTTGGATTATTTGCTCAGCATATAAATTGAAGAGACATGGTGAAAGGATACAGCCCTGATGCACACCTTTCTCAACTTTAAACCAGGCAGTGTTTCCTTGTTCTATTCGAACAACTGCCTCCTGGTTCACATACAGATTCCTCATGAGTACAATTAGATGCTCTTGTATTCCCATTTTCCAAAGTGTTATCCATAATTTGTTATGATCCACACAGTCAAATGCCTTTGTGTAGTCAACAAAACATACATAGACATCTTTCTGATATTCTGTGCTTTCGGCTAATATCCTTCTGACATCAGCAATGATGTCCCTGGTTCCCCATCCTCTTCTGAATCCCACTTGATTTTCTGGCAATTCCCTGTCTATATACTGCTATATTCCCTGTCTATATATTCGCTTTTGAATCATCTTTAGTAAAATTTTGCTTGTGTGTGATATTAATGATATTGTCTGATAGTTTCCACATTCAGTTTGGTCCCCTTTTTTGGGAATAGGCACAAATATGGATCTCTTCCAGTCAGTTGGCCACGTAGCTGTTTTCCAAATATTTTAGCATAAACATGTTAACACCTCCAGTGTTGCATCTGTTTGTTGACACATCTCTATCGGTATCCCTTCAATTCCTGGAGCCTTGTGTTTCACCAGTTCTTTCAAGGCAGTTTCTACTTCATCCTTCAATACCATTGGTTCCTCTTCATATGCAGCCTCTTGGAATGGTTGGTCATCTACCAATTCTTTTTTGTATAATGACTCTGTGTATTCTTCCCATCTTCTTTTGATGTTTCCTCCATCATTTAATATTTTCCCTGTAGAATCTTTCACTACTGCCACTCGAGGCTTGAATTTTTTCTTCAATTCTTTAAGCTTGAGAAACATAGAGCATGTTCTTCCCTTTTGGTTTTCTGCCTCTAGCTCCTTGCACATGTCATTATAATATTTGTTTTTGTCTTCTCAAGCTGCCTTCTGAAATCTTCTGTTTAGTTCCTTAACTTCATCATGTCTTCCTTTTACTTTAGCTGCTTGACATTCAAGGGCAAGTTCTACTATCTCTTTTGACATGTAATTTGGTCTTTTCTTTTTTTCTTGTATTTTTAATAATATTTTCCTTTCTTCTTGAATGATATCTTTTATGTCATGCCACAACTCATCTAGTGTCCTATCATTTGTATCTAATGCATTAAACCTGTTCTTCAGATAGTCTCTGAACTCAGGTGGGATATACTCAAGGTCATACCTTGGATCTCGTGCACTTGTTCTAATTTTCTTCAGCTTCAGTTTGAACTTGCATATGAGAAGTTAATGGTCTGGTCCACAATCAGCTTCTGGTCTTGTTCTGACATTTGATATAGAGCTTTTCCATCATCTTTTTCCACATATGTAGTCAATTTTGTTCCTGCATGTTCCATCTGGTGATGTCCATGTATATAGTCACCATTTATGTTGGTGAAAAAATGTATTTGCAATGAAAAGGTCATTGGTCTGACAAAATTCTATCATACAATTTCCAGCACCGTTTCTGTCACCAAGACCATATTTTCCAACTACTGAGCCTTCTTCTTTGTTTCCAACTTTTGCATTCCAGTCACCAGTAATTATCAGTACATCCTGATAATTATTGGTGACTGATTGCATGTTTGATCTATTTCAGATTGCAGAAGCTGGTAGAAATCTTCCCTTTCACCATTTGTGGCCTTAGTGCTTGGTGCATAAATTTGAATAATAGTCATATTAACTGGCCTTCCTTGTAGACATATGGATATTATTCTATCACTGACAGCATTGTATTTCAGGGCAGATCTTGAGGTGTCTTTTTTGATGACGAAAGCAATGTCTGTCAGTTTGCCACATTGTGGGGACTTGTGTGTTGCGATGAGGCTGAAAGCAACGCTACCAGTCTCTCAGATACCAGAAGGGTCACCCATGGTGAATAGGTTTCAGCTGAGCTTCCAGACTAAAACAGACTAGAGAGTAGAGTAGTCACATATGACAACAAATAGTGTCTGGTGCACAGTCAGTGCTCATTGAAAGTACATCCATGTGAGGCATGATAGAAAGACAAGGAAAGTTTAGGGGAAACGAGCTTTCATCCCAGGATGTTGTTTAAATCTCACCAGCTGAAAATGAAGGACTTTGACACAATTACCAAGAAAACTGCTGAGAGGAACCACTCCTGAAACAACTAGCCATTGAATACTCTATGGATAGCAAAGAAACACTGTCCAATATAGTGCTGGAAAATGAGCCTCCCAGGTTGGAAGGCACTCAAAACAGTACTGGGGAAGAGTTGCCTCCTCAAAGTAGAGTTTACATTGATGACGGAAATGGAGTAAAGCCCCAGGGACCTCCATTTGCTGATATGGTATGACTCAAAATGAGGAGAAAGAACTGTAAACATCCATTAATAACTGGAACATGGAATGTACACAGTATGAATCTAGGAAAATTGGAAATCATTAAAAAAGAAATGGAGCATATAAACCTTGACATTCCTGGCATCAGTGAGCTAAAATGGACTGACATGGGCCATTTTGAGTCAGATGACCATATGGTCTACTATGCTGAGAATGACAAACTAAAGAGATAGGAACATAGGTCAGAATAAGTCAAAAGAAGAAGTTCCATTGTTTAGGATTTAAAAGATTAGGTAGAAATGTTTTGGTACACCTTTTATTTGAGAAACTTCTCTTTAGTAAAATGAGATTATAAAGTGGTCCAGGTGGTGTGTTGGATAGGTTTACAGATAAGAGTCACAAGGGAATTGTCTAGGCATTTGTTGACACAAACATGGTTCATAATCCCATTTGTGAGGTTCTTGAAGCACAAGATTACAGAGGGGAATGTAAAGTTAGACTCAAAGGTCACATACATTTTGACCCTAAGCATAGATATTTTAACATTTTTGTTTAAAATATCTTCTCAAGATAATGTGGAATGGTTATGCAGGCCCTCTCTGAACCCCAACCCCCTGCTTAACTTGTCTTCTTGAAAGGAAGCTAAGCAAAAGCCACAAGATTAATGGATGTTCTTGCCAGTTGGTTTCCTGAGGGCCTGACCTGCGCAGTAACCATGGCACAATACCCAGGAACTGGAAGACAGCGAAGTTCGTCCAGGTGATCGTTCCTACCACAAAAGGCCAGCTAGGGACTGCTGAGCAGATACAAGGCTATGCTAATCCCCCGCCACCCTCCTTCTAGCCACTGGGCCTTTCCACCTGCCTCCCTATTTCCCTCTAAAACCCAACAAAAGCTCTCCCACTTCTCTCACCCAGGTCGACGCTGAGGTTCATTGCCAGCCTCCTGGGCGCACATACAACTCTAGTTTATTAGCTTCACATTTAACCTCTGTGGTCTGCTTTCAGTTCATCGCTGTTGGGACCCCAAAAAGAACCCTAACAAATGTCTCTATGCAGACAGTCCTCTCAGCAGTTTTCTTGGTAGTTGTGTCAAAGTCCTTCATTTTCAGCTGGTGAGATTAAAACAACATCCTGGGATGAAAGCTCGTTTCCCCTAAACTTTCCTTGTCTTTCTATCATGCCTCGCATGGATGTACTTTCAATGAGCACTGACTGTGCGCCAGACACTATTTGTTGTCATATGTGATAGAATCTTGCTTACCAGATTACTGAAGGATGAATATAAACATCTCCATTTTTTTCGATGAGAAAACTAAGGCTTACAGAAGTAAAATGACTTACCCAATGTTTCCTAGTTAAATGAGTAACAGAGCTATGGTCAGAACCCATTTTGCTTTATTTCAGGAACTTTGAAATAAAAAAAAAAATCTCTTCTCTCTTGAGAAGCCCACTTCCATGTATTGGTTGTTGTTGTTAGGTGCTGTCAAGTCAGGTCCGATTCATAGCAACTGTATGTACAACAGAATGAAATGCTCCCTGATCTGTGCAAAGGGCACATCATCTTTTTTATGTCTAAGTCCATTGTTGCAGCCACTGTGTCAACCCATCTAGTTGAGAGTGTTCATTTTTTTCATTGACCCGCTACTTTCCCAAACATGATGTCTTTCTCCAGAGACTGGTCCCTCCTGACTACATGTCCAAAATATGTAAGACTCAGTCTAGCCATCCTTGCTTCCAAGGAGCACTCTGGTTGCACTTCTAGGACAGATCTATTGGTTCTTTTGGCAGTCCATGTTATATGTACTATGATTCTTCCCTTAAGTGTTTCTCTTTCTTTCTGACCACCTGGGCTTGACTTAAAGATATTCTATCCCTCACTCCTACCTAATAAACTTTCTAACTTTACCTCAAAAGAGAAAAGAAAAAAGGAAAGAACAACTATGCATTGATTTTTTTTTTCTAATCAGGGGAAGGAAGCATTAGAAAAGGCTTTATGGAAGTGATCACTAACCTGATGCTTGAAATCCCTTATCATTGATTTGTGCATGCAAAATAATAAGAATTTACTTAGTACCTTCTAGGTACCAGACAGTAAGCGAAATGGCTAAATCAAAAAATAGAGCCTTGGATTGGGAGGTCACTAAGGTAAACATTTACAAGGTAATGGTTACACACCTGAGTTTCAACGAAGTTACTAACAGCTCAAAAAGTTCACTTTCTCAAGAAAGATTTCACTCTTCAACAGATGACAAGTCTAACAATCACTGATTGATTAATCTTTAGTTTAAAACAAAGGGGTAATTGCTCCTTCAATCTTATTGGGCCAGCCTGCAGGTACCCCTAACAATAACCAAGTCAACACAAGTAACAACCTATAGAAGAAGACAATAAAACAAGTAGACAACTGCCCCACTTTGGCTACCCCTTTTTAGGAACCTTTTCCATGCTATGGAGGCTTTTTCTTCTTTCTTCTATCCCTTTAAATAAAACTTCTTCACTTTTGCTTGCCTCTGTGTGAAAATTATTCCTGGACAGTGAGCCTAGGAGCCTGGCACCTGGCTACTCCCATTCCAGCTCCCGCAACATTTCTTGGGGGCTCAGGCAACATGAGGATACATAAAAGAATAAGATACAGACCTGTTCTAAAGGAGCTCACAGTCTTGTGATGCAAAAAGAAATGAGATAAAGGTAATGCTTTGCATCAAGGACAGACATTCGAGGAGAGTCCCTGGGAGGCTCTTCACAGGGTATGTGGGATCATGGGAGGCCTGGGGAAGGAGAAATGTCTGGTTAAGTCTAGAAGACTCACTGGGGAAACCCAGGGAAGAAGTTCCCAGAGAGGACAAAGGGTTGGAATTCCAGCCCTGTTTCCTTGACCCTTGAACCAGTGAGGCAGCCAGCCATCTGTGTGCGTGTGTATGTGTGCATCCACGTGAGTGAGCATGCTCCAAGCTCACAACGGGCAATTTACAAAGCCTAAGCCAGTTTCCTGGGGTCGGGGTAAGTCCACCATTACCCAAAACTGCATGGAGTAGCTGGAGCTTCTGAGCTAGGTGAAGTCATAAAGAAAGGGAGGCAGGAGGTTGCAAAAGCACCCCCCCACACACACACACCCTCCAAGAATGGCTCTTTGGAAGTGCTCTCAGTCACTTCTCCCAGGTGACTCCCCCCAGCCCAGGGACACCTAGAGGGCTCTCACTGAAGAATCCACGTGGCCAAGTGAGGGCTGTGGCTCTAGCTGGAAGGTGGCACCTGGCCTGGGTCTTGACCCAGTGGGCAGTGGGGAGTTTCCTGTGGGCTCACAGACCAGACAAGAGATCCTGCAGTGACTGCACAACTGCATCACCAAAAGCTGGAAGATCCAACCGTGTGGCTGCACCAGACGCCCGCCTCTGAATGGGCGGACTTTGAAGGTGAGCATTTGACTCTTCTAAAGTGACACCACTAGAGCCAGGTGCCTTGGTTTGTGCCTGTCATCCCAGCACTGGGGAGGCCGAGGTAGGAGGATGGTGATTTTGAGGCCTGCCTGGACTACATAGTGAGACGCTGTCTCAAAAAACCCAAACATAAAGTAAAATATATAAAATAATGATAGCCTTCTTCACCCTTGGCCACTCCACTTAGAGTAATATGAATGTGAGGGAGACAGAGACAGGAGAGGGAGAGAGGGAGAGTGAGAGGGGGAGAGGGAGAAGGGGAGGGAGGGAGGGAGGGAGGGAGGGAGAGAGAGAGAGAGAGAGAGAGAGAGAGAGAGAGAGAGAGGGAGGGAACCAATCTGATTCCAAATCCCCAAATCCTATCAGCCTTCCAGGAGCTTCTCTCTCCAGGCATGTCTTAGGAGTGCAAGGTCCAAGCCCATCTTAGAGACCTGAAGAAAATCGCCCTGCCTCCTTAAAGGGGACTCAGGGAGGCCAGGAGCCAGGTGTGACTTCCCAACCCCCCTGGGCACACGGGAGGATGGGAGTGCAGTTCATCCTCTCTGAACTTCAATTTGCTTATCTGCACAGCAGTACTTAGGGCTAAATGTGTGCACGCAGACAAAACCTCTTAGTGCCTGTTCTCTCCCTCTGTTCCAATGGAAGCTGAGCAACAGAGGCCTCTAGACCAGCAACACCCCAACCTCATCCCCCACTCTTCCAACGTTCCAGGGAGGCAGGTTCTTCCTCACCTGCGGGGACATTGCTCACTCTGCTCCACACCTGAGACTGCGTGGCTCCCCCTCACCACAAGGGGGCGTGTCAGGGCCTGGTGAATACTGTTTCCCCTTCACCTTTCCAGCATGTTCTCTGTTGGGTTGAGACAGGAGAATTAATGCTTTTGAATTATGGTGCTGAAAATGAATATTGAATATACCATTGTTAGGTGTCGTCGAGTCGAGTCCGACTCATAGCGACCCTCATAGGGTTTTCAATGGCTGACTGTTTCAGGATTGCCTTGGGAGTGGGCTGCCAGGTCCTTCTCCCATTTTGTGGTGCTGGGAATCAAACTCAGGACCTCAGAGACTGCAGAGCAGTGCTCTACCAACTGAGCTAAATCCCAGCTCCAAATATACCATAGACTGCCAAAAGAACCAATGGATCCATCCTAGAAGTGCAACCAGAGTGCGCCTTGGAAGCAAGGATGGCTAGACTGTGTCATGTGTTTTGGACATGTACTCAGGAGAGACCAGTCCTTGGAGAAGGACATCATGTTTGGGAGTGTGGTGGGTCAATAAAAAAAGGAAGACCCTCAACTAGATGGATTGATACAGTGGGTGCAGCAATGGGCTTAAATATAAAAAAGATGGTGCACCTGGCAGAGTCAGAGAGTATTTCATTCTGTTGTACAGAGGGTCACCATGAGTTGGACCTGACTCGATGACACCTAACAACAACAACAACAACAACAACAACAACAACAACTCTTGGGCTTTTCATTTTACTTTCCCTTTACAATGCCAGAAGCTTCTTTCCTCCCCAAATGTGTGGCTTTCAAAGACTTCAAAGCATGATTCATTCCAGTTCCCTGGTGCTCTGCTCCTACTGCTGCGCACTGACAGGACCAATTTTGCTTTTGGTTTTGATACAATGTCCATAAAAACAAATATGCAAATAAACAATCATGGTCAGATGTGCAGTTTTGTGCAACATGTTTGCAGAGTAGAGCCAGGTGACAGTCCTCTGCAGGCTCTGGGACAGGGAGGTCTTCACAGAGGCCCCAGCACTGAAGTGGGTAAAGGTTGAGCAGGAGTTCATTTGATGAGAAAGGACTATGGGAGAATTTCTAGGCAGAATCCTCAGTATAAGTAATTGTGCAGAGGTGTGGAATGGCCTGGTTTAAAAAGTCTGGACCAAATTGAACGTATTCACTAGAGCAAATTTGTAAAGAGTACTGAAAGCCAAACACAGGATTTCAAAGTTTGTTATCCTGCAGGTAGGAATGGAGGACACTGAGGCAGGGGAACATCAAACAAGTTCCAAGAATTTGGTTTTCCAACCCTGTCTCCAGCAGACAAGAGGTGACACCTTACCTGGAACCCAGTGACCTTCCCAAGCAGTGTTTTATGGGCCATATAACAAGTCAAATGTGGAAAACTCATCACCTAAAATAGGAGCTCTCCAATTTTTTGCTCTTGGATCACCCCTATGTTTTGTTGTTGATTGTGGTTTTTGTTTTTTGGTTTTTTTGTTTGTTTTTGAGACAGGGTCTTGCCTGTATAGCTCAAGCTTGCCTCAAACTCACGATCTTCCTGCCTCAGCCTGCCCAGTGCTAGGCTTACACGGTTGGGCCACCACACCTACCTCTTAGGAGCTCTTTCTCCTTCTAAAAATTATTGAGAAACTCGGTTTTTGTTCACATTAGTTTTCTCTGTATTTACTTGATTAGAAATGAATGCCAATAAGTTTTAAAATACATCATTCACTTACAATAAATGCATCATATAGTAGTTTTGCCTGCAGCTGTGGTGTCTGATCCTGTCAGATATAGGAAGCCAAGTAGGATCAGGCCTGCTTAGTACTTGGATGGAAGACCACCTAGGAACACCAGGTGCTAGAGGCTTGGGAGAAGGACCTGGCAACCCACTCCCAAGAAGCAATCAGCCATTGAAAACCCTATGAATAGCATAGAAGCACAACAAGAGTGTTTCAACTGTTGTACATAGGGTTGCTATGAGTTGGACACTGACTCAACGGCACCTAACAACAAGAACATGGTAGGTTTAGCTCTGTTGGTAGAGTGCCACTCTGTGCTGTCTGAGGCCCTGGGTCCAATCTCCAGCACCACAAAAATGGGAGAACCTGGGAGCCCACTCCCGAAACTATCCCCAAATAATCATACATTGAAAACCCTTATGAGGGTCATTATGAGTCGGACCTGACTTGACAGCATCTAACAACAAATAATAGTAGAAATTTTCAGATGTCTTTTTTATGAAAAAACAACTATCTTCAAATAATCAATGAGAAGAGTGGTGTTGGATTTGAATTTGCAAATCCTTCTGCCACCTAGTTTTATAGTGGCAAGACAGCTAGATTCTCATGTCTGCTCCTTTATTCTGTCTGCTATGACATAGCATCATGGTCCCTACAGGAAACACTGCTATCTACCCAAGAGTGGGCAGGAGAAAGGCCAGCAGAGTCTTAGGGTTATCAGTTCTGACCTCATGGACCTCCTCAAAAGTGGCTCTCACCTCACCTTTCAGGAATCACTGGTCTAGCCATAATTAGGCAATCACCAGAGGAACAAAGAGCTGTGGATACGGCAGGAAGAGTAGGGATGTCCCAGCAGAGATGGAGGCTGAGCTCAGGGACGAAAAGGGAAGGGAAGGGAAGCAGTGTCACTGAGGGAGACTCTGAAGGCAAATGATCTGCATCTGCCTCCTGGCTCTGCCGTGTGGCAGCTATGTTGCTTTGCCCTGACCTCCATTTATCAATTTGTAAAATTGCAATAATGAAGGCTGGGGTGTAACTCCATGGTGGATCACTTGCCTAGCATGCACAAGCGCCTGGGTTCAATTCCCAGCACCATAAGAAAAAGAAAAGAAAAAAAAGAACAGAATTATAACTGGGCACTGTGGTGCATACCCGTAATCCCTGTGACTTGGGAGGCAGTGTTGTGAGTTTGAGGCCAGAGGAAGTCTGCACAACTTAGTGAGACCCTGTCTCAAAATAAATGAAAAAGGGGTTGGGGATGCAGCTCTGTGATAGAGTGCTTATCTAGCATGCTCGAGGCCCTGGGTTCAATGCCATCGTGCTGAAAAAATAAAATGGTAATGATGCCTCATATAAGGAAAACACTTATTAGCACTTGGTGAGGCCCTGGACTTATAAATGTCAGCTCCCTTTTCTTGGGCCAGAATAGGACTTTATGAAAACAAAAACATTTTAGTAGCTGGGAGACATGTAAGTCTGTGGTAGCCTGTGTTTGCTTCTATAACACAAATGAGACACAGACCCCCAAATACATGGACACATTGGAAATTCTGCTGTATTAGCACAACCACTTCATCTAAGTCTTCCATGCGGTGTGGCTGCCAAACTAGTAAGCTCAAACTGAAGCTGCATTAATGGAAACATGATGTATTGAACAAGGGAAGTGACAACTCCTCCTGTAGTTCGTGTGCTCAGACCCTCCCTGAAGTACAGTTTGTCAGGATGGGGAAGGGACAGATACTCCCATTCTGAGGCACCCCAGAATGGAGAAGACTTGGCCAAAGGAGGGAGGCACGCTCACTGAGAACGACTTTGAAGGCAAATGATCTTTGAAGACCCTTTGCCTCCTAGCACAGGCTGACCTCCTGTGCCTGGTCACCTGGAAAGGACTCCTCACAACACCAAGAAAAGAAAATGGGTCCTACAGGGAGAAGCCTCGCTCAGGCAGCTGCCAAGTTCTCTGCCACACTTGACCTAGAGGTGGATGGCGCTGCCAGGCCCTGGGTGGCCTTCCTCAGCAGCAGTTCTAAGAAAGGAAACCATCTGTTCATGATGTAAAAGTGTTTGGGTCCCACTGCCTGCTAAAGGGGAAGACACTAACCCCTTGGAGGCAGGGGGAGGTAAAAGTGAAGCACTCACTGGGCACGCTGGGCACGCCGGCACAGTGGCACAGTGGCACATGCCCCTAATCTGAGCAGCTCAGGAGGTAGAGGCAGGAGGATAGTATGTTTGAGACCAGAGGCAGTCTGGGTAATTTAGGGTGACACTCTCTCAAAAAAGTAAAAAAGACAAAAAAAAAAAAAAAAAAGGGCTGGGTGTGCAGCTCAGTGGTCCAGTACTAGCAAAGCATGTAAGCAAAAGGCCCTGGGTTCAACCCCCAATACTGCAAAGAAAAAAAAAAAAAGTGAGGCACTCGAAGATGTCAGAGGCTTTCTGGGCACAAATAACTCAGCACCCCTGTTAGGGGAGACAGGCAAAGAGGACTCCTCCATTCAGATAGGCTGTACCCTGGGCATGGGCATGGCAGCCACAGAAAACTCATAGCCTATCTGTGGCAAGAGGTCCTCTGTCTGTACCCTGCGGCGGCCTGGCCAGGAGGCTCTGTTGTAGCCAGCTATTGTTGTTGCTAGGTGCCGTCCAGTTGTGTCCGACTCATAGCGACCCTCACAGGGTTTTCAATGGCAGATTGCTTTCGGGATTGCCTTGGGAGTGGGTTGCCAAGTCCTTCTCCCATTTTTACTGTGCTGGGAATCGAACTTGGGACCTCAGAGACTACAGAGCAGCGTTCTACCAACTGAGCTAAATCCCAGCCTCTTGTAGCCAGCAGGTCCAGGGAAAACTGGCCAGGTGAGGGCAGGTAACCACTTGGCTGAAAAGGGCAGAGCGTAGGCCTGAAGGATTCCGGAGCCATCTGACCCAGCCTAGCCCTGGATTCCTGGGGTGCCTCTGTCATCTGTTCACCACCTGGGTGTCAGATGAACCCTGCAGTCTCCCAGCCAGCCACTCACTGTACTGCACTGTGTCGGTGCATTCAGAAAGCCCTGGGCTGGTGAGGGACACAGAGTACCCTCTGGGCCCTTATTCTGTCTCTCAAATACTTCGTGGCTTTTGGAGCTAAAAGGTGGCAGAAAGATACGGATGAGCCCAGGGCCACAGGAAAGATAACAAAGTTGTCACATCCATTTGCTTACTGCCCAATTATCCATCCAGTATTGGCTCCTCCTCCCCTGTGGAACATCCCTTCACTGGGTTCTGGGGATACCAGGATGAAATGCACAGCATGAACTCCAGAGAGCTTCCCATTCCTGGCTCCCTCCCTCCTCTCCTCAGGTCCATGAACCCACACAACAAAGGGTTCCCAGTCAGGGTTTCACTTGTATGGCAGACATTTACAAGTGGTTGTGGGAACAGAGAGGTGAGGTTGCTGGCCCAGATTAGAAGGAAAAGGGGATCACGGGGTGGGGGGGCTTCCTGGAAGAGGGGCCATATGCAGATTCAGGTACAGAATTAGCAAAGATCAAGGGGGATGCTAAGTCCAGCACGTGGGGCTGTGCCCTTCACTCAGCTGCCCTTGCATTTTCCCTCACCACCAGCAGCTCCTACAACCCCCATGGGTGGCCCCAACCCACAGAGGAGGTAACGTCCTGGTGGTGCACATTTGAAGCAGGACAAGGAAGGCCTTCCCTGTCCCATATATATAGTATGTATATAGTATATATAGTATATATAGTATATATAGTATATAGTATATATAGTATATATAGTATATAGTATATATAGTATAGTATATAGTCCCATGTATATAGTATGAATCTAGGAAAATTAGAAATTGTCAAAAGTAAAATGGAATGCATAAATATCAACATTTTAAATAGACATCAGTGAGCTAAAATAGACTGGGATGGGCCATTTCGAATCAGATAATCATATGGTCTATTCTGCTAGAAATGACAACTTGAAGAGAAATAGGGTTGAATTCATGATCAAAAAAGACATCTCAAGATCTGTTGTGAAGTACAATGCTTTCAGTGATGGAGGAGTATCCATAAGCCTACTAGAAAGGCCAGTTAATATGACCGTTGTTCAAATGTATGCACCCACCACTAAGGCCACAAATGAAGAAATGGAAGATTTTTTTTTTTTTTTTACCAGCATCTGCATCTGAAACTGATCAAACTTGCAGTCAGAATACACTAATAAGTACTGGTGATCAGAATGCAAAAATTGGGAAAAAAAGAAAAAGGGCAGTGGCTTAGTAGTTGGAAAATATGGCCTTGGTAACAGAAACAATGCTGGAGATCACATGACAGAATTTTGTCAGACCAACAACTCTTTCACTGCAAATATATTTTTTCACCAATATAAACAGTGACTGTTAGGTGCCACTGAATCAAGTCTGACTCGGTGACCCTATGTACGACAGAATAAAACACTGTCCAACACCGTGCCATGCCTGGCATGATTGTCAGTGCTTCCCTGCTGTTTATAAGGTTTCCAATGGCTGATTGTTTTAGGAGAGGGTTGTTGGGTCCTTCTCTCCAGGCTACAGTACCTGGTATTCCCAGGTGGTCTCATATCCCAGGACAAACCAGGCCTAATGCTGCTTAACTTCTGAGATCTGACGAGATCAGACACCAAGGTGGTATGGCTATAGAAAAATGGCAACTATATGCATAGAACGTTCCAGATGGAATGTTGTTGTTGTTGTTATGGTTGTTGTTGTTGTTGTTATGTGCCGTGGAGTCAAGTCCCACTCACAGCAATCCTGGTAAGGTTCTGAATGGTTGTTTTGGGATTGCTTTTGGGAGTGGGTTGCCACATCCTTCTCCTGTACATGGAACATACAGGAACCAAATTGACTACATTTGTGGAAAGAGATGATGGAAAAATTCAATATCAGAAGTCACAATAAGACAGGTACTGATTGTGGGTCAGATCATCAACTAGCTCATATGCAGGTTCAAACAGAAAATAAAGAAAATTAGAACACATGTATGATAGCCAAGGTATGACCTTGAGTATATTCCACCTGAGTTCAGAGACCATCTCAAGGACAGATTTGATATGTTAGACACTAATGATTGAAGATCTGACAAGCTGTGGCATGACATCAAAGATTTCATTCATGAGGAAAGTGAAAGGTTATTAAAAAGACAGGAAGAAAAGATCAAATTACATGTCAAAAGAGACTCTGAAACTTGCCCTTGGATGTCTAGTAGCTAAAGTAAAAGGAAGACATGACAAAGTTAAAGAATTAAACAAAAGATTTCAAAGGGCAGTTCAAGAAGACATAATCAAATATTTTAATGACTTGCGCAAAGAACTGGAGACAGAAAACTGAGAGGGAAGAAAATGCTCTTTCTCAAGCTTAAAGAATTGAAGAAAAAATTCAAGCCTCAAGTGGCAATAGTGAAGGATTCTACAGGGAAAATATTAAATGATGCAGGGAATCTCAAAAGAAGATGGAATGACCAAAAAGAATTGGTGGATGAGCAATTATTTCAAGAGGTTGCATATGATCAAGAATCAATAGTACAGAAGGAAGAAGTGAAAGTTGACTTGAAGGCATTGGTAAAAGGCTCCAGGAACTGATGGACAATCAATTGAGATGTTTCAACAAACAGATGCAACACTGGAAGTGCTCACTTCTTTATGCCAAGAGATTTGGAAAAGAGCTGTCTGGCGAATTGACTGGATGAGATCCATATTTGTGCCTAATTCCCAAGAAAGGGGATCTAACTGAATGTGGAAATTATCAAATGATATTCTTAATATCACACACTAATAAAATTTTACTAAAGATCATTCAAAAGAAACTGCAGCAGTATATTATCAGAGAACTGCTGGAAAATCAAGCCAGATTCAGAAGAGGGATTGTAACCAGGGACATCATTGCTGATGTCAGATGAATATTGGCTGGAAGCAGAGAATACTAGGAAGATGTCTGTTTTGTTGACTATGAAAAGGCATTTGACTGCATGGATCATGACAAGTTATGGATAACAATGTGAAGAATGGGAATACCACAACACTTAATTATATTCATGAGTAATCTGTACACGGACCAGAAGGCAGTTGTTTGAACACAAGGAAACACTGCCTGGCTTAAAGTTAAGAAAGGTGTGTACCAGGGCTATATCCTTTCATTGTATCTTTTCAATATCTATGCTGAGCAAATAATAAGAGAAGCTGG
This sequence comes from Pedetes capensis, assembly GCA_007922755.1. Taxonomy (NCBI): domain Eukaryota; kingdom Metazoa; phylum Chordata; class Mammalia; order Rodentia; family Pedetidae; genus Pedetes; species Pedetes capensis. The sequence goes on from VMDO01001156.1 coordinate 163,534, forward strand.
ACTTTATGAAGAATGTGGCATCAGGATTGGAGGAAGACTCATTAACAACCTATGTTATGCAGATGACATGACTTTGCTTGCTGAAAGAGGATTTGAAACATTTACTGATGAAGATCAAAGAACACAGCCTTCAGTACAGAGTGCACCTCAACATCAACAAAACAAAAATACTTACAGCTGAGTCAGTAAGCAACTTCATGATAAATGTAGAAAAGATTGAGGTTGTCCAAGTTTTTTTTTTTTTTTTTTAACTTGGCTCTACGATCAATACCTGTGGAAGCAGCAGTCAAGAAATCAAAAGACACATTGAATTGGGAAAAGCTGTGGCAAAACACTGCTTTAAAGTGTTGAAAAATAAGGATGTCACATTGAAGATGAAGGTGTGCCCGACTCATGTCATGGTATTTTCAGTTTCATCGTATGCTTGTGAAAGCTAGACAGTGAATAAATGAGACAGGAAAAGAATTAATCCTTCTGAATTGTGGTGCTGGAGAGGAATGTTTAATATGCCACGGACTGCAAAAAGAACCTAGAAGTCTTAGAAGTGGTGCAACCAGAATATCCCCTGGGAGCCATGATGGCTATGCTGTGTCTTCCATATTTTGGACATGTTGTCAGGAGGGACCAATCCCTGGAGAAGGACAATATGTTTGGGAAAGTGGCTGCAACAATGGGCTTAAAAATAAAAAAGATTGTGACCATGGCACAGTGTCAGAGAGTGTTTTGTTCTGTTGTCCATAGGGTTGCTATGAGTCCGATCCAACTCTATGGCACTTAACAACATGTGATATACATTTAATATATGTATATATGTATATCTGAGTGTGTATTCTCAGTGTGTCCCCTGACAGGACTCAGGAACAGTGAGCACAGCCAGAACAAAGTTTTGGTTTCTAAATAGAATTTCCCTGAAATGGAAGCATTGCTCCTTGGGAAATGGCCAATTCCAGGGTTGGGATGCACAAAATGTAAGAGTCTGGAACTTATCACTATGCTAGGAAGTTAGGAACTACCTGGCATGGTAAGGCATAACAAAACACAGAGGTCAAATATAAGAAAGCACACTATGCCAAAATCTGGAATAACTCAAGCATTGAAATAATCAAGAGTATTAGATTAACTATATCCCACTGAACAAAACAGGAATCCAAGTCCAGACAGACACAAATAAAGAATATAGGAGAATGCTAAAATGTGTAGAATTTGAAAATCACCACTACAACCATTATAGTAGTCATTAATTCAGAAATATCAATAGATACGAAAACTAATAGGCAAGCTGCGTGCACATCTGTAATTCCAGTGACTCAGAAGGTGGAGCCAGGAGGATCTCCAGTTCCAGGCCAGAGGCTGCCTATGTAACTTAGATCCTTAGTCAAAAAGTAAAGAATGGGTTGGAGGTACAGTCTAGTGGTAGAGCAAAAGTGTGTGCAAGGCCCTGGGTTCAACCCCCAAGCACCTCAAAATAATTTTTTAAAATAATGGGTAAAAGCTAAGGTATGGTGGCTCATGTCTGTAATCTCAGCACTCAGGAGGCTGAGGCAGAAGGACTGATGTGAGTTCTAGTCCAGCCTGGACTACACTGGAAACCCTATCTCAAACAAAACCAAAAACACAAAACTAATAGGCAAAATTTTGATGAGGAACAGGGTACTTATAAAGGCTCAAAATATCTCCCCATCAAATGATGTATTAAATACAAAGGGACAAGAGTAACTTTTTGATGGAGAAACCCAGGAGACCCCACCTTCACATGGTCAAAGTGAACATCAGTGGTAGGGAAATCAACATCCGGTGCCACTTCTGGAGATACAGGAAGCACACACTAGCACTTCTGTATTTCTTCCTTGAGTCCCATGATAAGTCCTCAAGCATGAGTTAATGGACAATTCTATGGCAAATGTCCTGTAATATTAAAAAATGTTAAGGTCATGAAGATCAAGGAAGAAATGGATTGAATTAGACTAAATGCAGCATGTTAACTGGGTTGGATCCTTTTGCAGTGGAGGACATTGGGACAACTGGGAAATTAAAAGGGTTTTCTGAGGTGGTGGTGGAATGTATAAGAGCTCTTTATGCAGTTCTCAAAATTTTCTTGTGAGTTTAAAATAGTATAAGGATAGAAGAAATTAGTAATGCATTTGTAAAAATGGTATAAAATTATAAAACCACCATGAATTATAACAGTTAAGGAAATGAATATGGAAATTTTCTTATTAAATAAGTAACAAACTAGTGAAAACATTTAACTTTGTTCTTAGAGAATTTCCTTAGCACTGGATAAAACATAAAAATCAGTCAAGCCAGGTGCCATGGTCTTGCCTGTGATCGCAGAGACTCAGGAGGCTGAGGCAGGTGGATCATAGCTTTGAGGCCAGAGGCAACCTGGGCAACTTAGTGAGATCCTGTCTCAAAACAAAACTAAAAAATAATTTTTAAAAGAAGGCTGGGGGTGTGGCCTACCATGTGTGAGTAGCACTCGCTTAGCATGTACAAGGTCCCGGGTTCAACCTCCACTACTACAAAAAAAACAAAAAATAACAAAATGTCAAGATGCTATCACACCAATCTAATTAACCAAGAAGAAACATGAAAATCTGAAATACTGTACACTAAAATGCTAAAAGCCTGCAGCTATACCATTGTGGCATCCAATCCCATCAGATCTCACAAGCTAAGCAGGGTCAGACCTGGTTAGTACTTGGATGGGGGACCACCTGGGAACACCAGGTGCTGTAACCTTGAGGAAAGGATCTGGCAACTCACTCCCAAAAACAATCAGCCATTAAAAACCCTATGAATAGCAGAGCACGACAATAGTGTTTCATCTGTTGTACATAGGGTTGCTATGAGTTGGACACTGACTCGATGGCATCTAACAACAAAAATGCTAAAAAGTTATAGAGTTCATCCCAAGGTTGCTAAAAAAATTAATAAATATTATATATGCTCTAATCTAACAACCTTTCAACAGTATTATAGTGACAAAATCGGATATGGATTCTAGAGTGAATCTAATCCATACACACTTCTAAACTGCAACTGATTTTCTAGCCCTCAAACTGTCCAAAGGGTGCAAATTACACTGAAGACCATACAGTAAGTGCTCCATACCCTAAACTGTTCTAAGACATTGTCCCTCCACCAAATATTCATTCATCAGTTATTCAGTCAATTTTAGGGCAGTATTTGTGCAAACACACAGCTTCTGTAATTGTATAACCTAACACCTTAAAAGCTGTTTAGAAAATTTTGTACTGCTACACAGGTGAATCTGTCAACCACCCAACCCAATGCCCATATCAAATGTTGCTTGAACTTTAAGGGGGCAAGCCAACTAAGAGGACCCATTTAACTGTGGAGGGCTATTGATAGGAAGTAGCCTGGGACGGTTAATTAGATGTATCGGCTTGACTGAGCTATGGGGATACCCAAATAGAGGCAGTGTTACCTCAGGGTGTGTCTGAGGGGGTAAGAGATAAGCATTTGAATCTGTGGGCTGAGTAAAACAGGTCATCCTCACCAATGTGGAGTCATCATGAAGTCTGCTGAAGGCTTCAATTAAAGAAAAAGGCAGAAGGGTCAGTTTGCTTTCCTGAGCTGGGCCATCCAGCTTTTCTGGCTTTTAGACATTTGGCACTGCTCATTCCCAGTCTTTATAAATCAGTGTGCCCACCACCCCACAGCCTTCTCAGGCATTTGGTCTTGCACTGAATTTTACCACTGGCTTTCCTGGGGCTTCAGCTTGCAGACAGCAGTACTATAGGACTTCCAAGCCTCCAAATCCTGGGACTATTCTTGAATAAACTTCATACCCATCTCTCTGTAAATACCTTATTGGTTCTCTTTCTCTAGAGAACCCTGACTTACCCAAATTCCCATTTAGACAGCTAATAAAAGCGCAGAACTTCCCAATCTTTACATCATGGCAAATATGATAGTCCTCTGTATCTGTGGTTCCACATCTGCAAATTCAACTAACTGCAGAACAAAAATATTCCGAAAAGAAATTGCACCTGTACAGAACATGCAAAGGCCTTTTTTCATTACTCCAAATAACCGTATAACAATGACTTACATAGCATTTACACTGTCATTGTTAGGTGCCATCAAGTTGGATTCAACTCATAGCAATCCTATGTACAACAGAATGAAAGACTCCCTGACACTGTGCCATGCACACGATCTTTTTTAAATATTTAAGCCCATTGTTGCCATTAGGTATTATAAGTAACCTAGAGATGACTTAGACCACATGGGAAGCATGGGAAGGTTATATGCAAAATCATCATTTTATTTAAAGGGCTTGAACATCCACAGATTGTGGTATCCACCTTGAGTGGGGAGGTTCTGGAAGCAAGCTCCCAGATACTGAGGAATGACTGTACTTGTACAACACACTGGGGATCGTACATGAGGCTTATAGTTTGGGAAGCTGGATTCGCCAGCTACCTTGAAGACCACCTCCTGGGATAAGGAAGAACACTATCTCTATACATCTCTACCCCTCACAAACCCAATGTGTGAAGTTTTGGAAGAGGAAGATGAAGAAGGCCTATATCTAAGATATCAAGAATGGAAAAGGCAGAAGTCTGGGATGACCGCTTTCCAACGTGTGCTCTTGTTAGACAAGTTAGGTTTTACCTATTAAAAGGCCCCATTACTATTAAAGTGGTATTCCTCTGTAGTTCTTTGCTTAATGGCAGAGGCCACACCACACAAGCAAACCCTTCTTTAGTCTTCTCGGCCTCCTCTCCATGGTAAAAACCCTATTTGAGAGACGACTACTTTGCAAATCTAACTGCACTTTGTTAGGAAGACTCTTTCTAACCAATCTGTCATTCTTTAACACATTGCTTGCAGTTCACCAAATGTCAGCGACAGTGCTTCCTCCCATCAAGTTCAAGCCTTGGCTCCCTGCTTTGTCACTGACCTTCCCATCCTCCCATCCCCAAACCACAGTGTGTATGTGTGTGGGGGGGGGAAGATCCTGCCTCTCAAACAGGCCCTACTGCTATACTCTGCTCCAGAGGGACCACCCACATTCTTCTTCCACTGTGGTTACAATGCATCCTCCAAATGCCCCAACCCCGATCTTTCGGGCCCATAGATTTCCAGATGCATTCATCGAACTTCTTTCTTAAACCATTATATGCTAGGTGCTTTTGACTGTGCTCAGGGCTGATTTTCATTATCTAAGAACAAGAATTAGGCAGCAACAGTAAAGAGTTATTTCAAAGCAGTCACTCAGACACCACTAAGCTACCACAGCAGGCACACAACGCTCCTTTGAGTAGAGCTGCTGAGGGTGATACCTCTTCTCTGCAAAGAGCTTGGGATGGTCACACTGAAACCAAACCAAAGCTAACACCTGAAGCCAGGAGTTCAACCCTGGGGGATTGAACCCAGGTCCTTACATGTACTTTGCAAGTGCTCTACTACTGAGCTACATCCGTAAGCCCGATTTTAAATTTTTTATCTTGAAACAGGGTATTGCTAAATTACAGAGGCTGTCCTTGAACTTGCAATCCTTCTGCCTCCACCTCCTGAGTCCATGGGATTACAGGCGTGCACCACTGCATCATACAATTTAATGCAGGATGGACTAGTCAGCTTAGAACAGAGGTGGCACACTTTCTGTAAAGGGCCAGAACTATTTAGGCTTTGCAGCCATTGCAGTCTGTTGAAGTATTCAACAGCAAACCTTTGTAACTCTAAAGGAGCTATATACAAAATGTAAACAAATGACCAATGCTGTTTCAATAAAACTGTTGTGGACGTGGAAATGTGAATCATCATTTACTGTGTTAACATTTTTGTTTTAAACCATTTAAAAGTGTGAAGCTCATTCTTAGCTTGTGGACCATGCAAGCAAGAGGTGGCAGGCTGATTGCGTTCATGTGGTTGTCATGTGTCAGCTTCTGGCTGAGAACAAAGTGTACAATGGACAGGGGAGGGCAACTGAAAGGACATGTACCCAAACTTCATTAGCTAGGGAAGTCACCAGTGTGTATGTGGTCAGAAATTACTCATTCTTCAAAATAGCTTATTTTTTGGTTGAATGTTTTATAATAGCCTTAGGTTGTCTTGTTATTAAGACAATTATGGAAGAAACAGGGATTCTGGGGCAATCTCTGACACCCTTCATGAACCTTAATTTATACCTTATCAAGTATCCCATCTGTGTTGATGTGTTGGTTGAGAACCAGGAAACCCAATAAAACCAATCTAGTGCCTAGCCTCCTACATGAAACATTGACCACTTATTGAAGAAAATAAGTATCAGTGACAGAGGTATTGTCAGTTTTCAATATAAGATCCTATGTGAGAGAATCATTTAAAAAATGAGAAATGCAATGTTGGATGTATTGAAAATATTTTATAATTCTCTAGAATCCTAGCCATCTAGTACAGGAAAAAAAATTATATGGTGGAACACTTCAGTATTTTTAAACAATGAAAAGAAATATTCAACTAGCGGATGGCAAATGAATTTTACAAATATAAATTCAAGCTTCCTCACATTTTCCACAGATCAGCTAAACAATAAAAATGAAAAATTCCAAAATCAAATAGCTACTTACAGTAAAAGATTCATCAGAACTATCTGTAAATTAAACAGTAACTGCAAAAGGCACAGAAGCCCATTTCATTTATGGTGTCTTAGTTGATTCTTTAAGGAGATAAAGAAATGTAAAAGAATGGTCACAACTTGGCCTGAGCTGTTTTCTGGTAATTATGAAATCCTAATATCTGTAGTTTTGATGTCCAGTAACAAAAGCTCCATGCCACCAACTTCTGCTGTCAGTTTCCAGAGAAAAGCAGGTTTTTTCCCTCCCTGTTTCCAGTTTTCACTACATCAAAAGCAATAAGGTAGCAGATAGAATGTCAGAAAGTAAATCAGAGTATTCCATTATCTGGCCAAAAATGCCACCTTTCTTCCCAAGTCATTGCTCTGTTTGAGAGATGAATGTATTTACAAATCCTCATTTTGTTCTCCTGAGACATTATGCATGATTCGTTATAAAACATACAGGTAATGCAAAGTCCAAACACCTAATCATGTTTATGGAATAAACACATGAAAACTAAACATGGTACATTGTGAAGGAAAATCATAGTTTCATTTATTTTTCATAAGACAGTTTATGAGTGCATGACGAAAACACTTAAGAGAGTCACCACTAAGCTGTGCTGAGGATATTTGCAAGAAGATTACGTGAGGGGAGGGGAATCTGTGCAAATCTATCTTCTTAGTATCAGATGGTAGGAAAAAATATTTTTAAAATAGCGTTGTTTGTAGTCAGGAAAACACAGCTGATAAACTGAACAAATAGATGTCTGTTCCTCTTTATGATCAAGTAACAATGCCAATGAAGGAAATTCCAAAGAAAAAACTGAGATGAAAAAAATCCAAATAAAAGCCAACACCGCTATTAAGATTTTTTTAATATGGCATGAGATATCTTGATTGTGTATTTTCCAAAGTACTTTTCCAGCCACATCTCCCAAACCTTCCAAAAGATTTTGCCAGTCTTTCAATGCAGTAAGAAATGCTGGATTATTGCTCTGTCCACTTCCTCTTTTTCAAGGCAATATAATACTAATAACTTCTATGGTAATACATTCTTATCTAATAAAGAAAAACATTTAAAAATATCAGAAACCCAGTTTTGAAATATTTGTATCAATTCTGAACTGATCAGCATTTTATGTTTTCTTCTTTTTTTTTTTTAAAAAAAGGCAGCAGTTTGACTCCTGACTTGCTGATAAACACATTTTTGCTGAAGAAAGAGAGAAAGGGAGGGGGAGGGAGAGTAAATGCTGCATTTCTCCATTGGCCCCAAAAGTGCTAATTTCACAAAGGGATACATCAAAAGCAAACATGCAATGGTTGTTTTAAATCTTTTACTGCAATATAACAATGAAGTAAACAGTAATTAGACACCTACTGATTTTCCCCAAAACAAAAAAAATGTAAACAGGAAAATAACTCTGCCTATACTTGTACAGCTTCTCAAATTATGTTAGAAGGGTCTCACATTCAATCATCAAGAAATTTTAAAATAGCAGTAATTATTTTCATTTTAAGAAAAAGTTCCCTTTCTTCCCTCCCCCACCCCAAGTATTTAACATGAAAGAATGGGCTTCCTTACATATTAATTTTATACTTATGTGAAGCAGCAACAATAACCATCAATAATTTGGCATTTCTGTTTATAGTTGCTCCAAAACTTTTTTCAATTTCAAAAAGCAATATCCAGTGTTGCCATGAAACAGAGACAGTAAATTCTAGGTAGCAAAGAATCTTTTGGAAACCAATGTTAAGTCAAAGAAATATAAAGCAGGGCATTACACTAAATTTCTGGATCTAGTACACTAAAAAGAGTGAAACCTAGGAAAAGGTACCTACTGTTTTATAGAAGAAATAAAGACCTGCAAAAGCTGATTTTTGGTTGTATATTTTACATACTGTGTGGATTTGCGGCATCTGCTAATTGAAGCAGACATGCACTGTATTTATCCCTGCCCTAAATCCTAGATCCCTCCCTCCCCACCCCAACAACCTACCACCAGATACTGAGTATTGTGGATATGACCCCAAGTCATCCCAGACAATCCAGTGAACAAAGTTAGTGTAATGCACTGGTGTGAAGTGTGAGATACAAAAAAGTCCCTTTCAATCTTCATCAAAGTTCTGCTGTAGAAGAAAATTGGCAGCCAAGTTCTCATTCTTCTCACAAGCAAAATATGCTTGTATCACAAGTCCTTCAGGAAATCCTAATGCCTTTAACTGGAAGAAAAGAAGGAAAAAACAAATTCAACTCACCAGTTATGGCATATTTCATTATCTTCACGTTTTCCAGCATAACAGTATAGAAAGAACATTTGAAAATGTACAAAACCACAAAATATACTAGGAAATTTTACATGAATTCAGCCCTTTCTGAATTTGCATTCATTGTCCAACAAAAGAAGGTGCAAAGACCCTTTAGCAACCACCTAGAAGACTCACTGTTTGTAGATAAAGCTATTAGATTAATGTTGTTGTTGCTGTTAGGTGCTGTCAAGTCAGGTCTGACTCATAGCGACACTTATAGGGTTTTCAATGGCTGAATGTTTCAGGATTGTTTTTGGGAGTGGACTGTCACATCTTTCTCCCATTTCTGTGGCGCTGGGGATCAAACCCAAGTCTTCAGAAAGTGAGGAGCAGTGCTCTACCAACTGAGCTAAACCCCAGCCCATGAGATTAACAGGTACTATACTATGCAAGTACTGCACGGCATCAACACTAAAAATTAGGAGCTAACCGTGATTGTTTTAAAATAACCCTATAGATTGTCAGTTTGCTGAACTGTGGGGACTTGCATGTTGCTGTGATGCTGAAAATTATGCCATCGGTATTTCAGATACTAGCAGGGCCACCCATGGTGGACAGGTTTCAGCTGAGCTTCCAGAATAAAACAGATTAGCGAATAGGACCTGGCAATCCACTCCTTAAACAATTAGCCATTGAAAACCCTATGAATAGCAGAGAAACACTGTCAGATAAAGTGCCAGAAAATGAGCCCCTCAGGTTGGAAGGCACTCAAAAGAAAATTGGGAGAGAGCTGCCTCCTCAAAGTAGAGTCGACCTTAATGAGGAAAATGGAGTAAAAAGCCCCAAGAACCTCCATTTGCTGATGTGGTACAATTCAAAATGAGGAGGAACAACTGTAAACATCCATTAATTATTAGAACGTGGAATGTATGTAGTATGAATCTAGGAAAATTAGAAACTGCCAAAATGGAAATGGAACCCATAAACATTGACATTCTAGGCATCAGTGAGCTAAAATGACTGGCATGGGCCATTGTGCATCAGATAATCAATCGTATGCTCTGCTCTGTGAGGAATGACAACTTAAAAAGAAAAATGGAGTTGCATGCATGATCAAAAAAGACATGCTGGTGTGGTGGTACATGCCTGTAATCCCAGCAGCTCAGGAGGCTGAAGCAGGAGGATTGCAAGTTTGAGACAGGCAGTCTGCGTAACTTAGAGAGACCCTGTCTCAAAAAGTAAAAATAAAAACTGGAACGGGGTGCAGCTCAGTGGTCCAGCACTTGCAGAGCATGCAGGCTCAAGGCCCTGGTTTCAACCCCCAGTAGCGGATTAAAAAAAAAAAAAAAAAAGACATCTAAAAATCTGTCCTAAAGCACAATTCTGTCAGTGATAGAAGAATATCTGTAAGTCTACAAGGAAGGCCAATTAATATGATTGGTATTCAAATGTACACAACAACCACTAAGGACATGAATGAACACAGGGAAGATTTTTAACAGCTCTTACAATGTGAAATAGATCAAACATGCAATCAGGATGTACCAATGATTACTGGTGACTGGAATGCAAAAGATGGAAACAAATAAAAAGGTTTAGTAGTTAGAATATGTAACTTTGGTGATAGAAATGATGGCGATCGCGTGAGAGAATATTGTCAGATCAATGATCTTTTCATTGCACATACATTTTTTTCACTAACATAAACGGTAACTATACACATGGACTTCACCAGATAGAACAGACAGGAACCAAACTGAGTACATTTGTGCAAAAAGATGACAGAAAGCTCAGTATCAAATGTCCAAACAAGATCAGGTGCTGATTGTGAATCAGACCATTAACTATTCATATGCAGGTTCAAACTAAAAATGAAGAAAATTAGAACAAGTGTATGACAGCCAATGTATGATTTTGAATCTATCCCACCTAAGTTCAGAAACTATCTGAAGAACAGGTTTAATGCAATAGACACTAATGAACAAAGACCAGATGAGTTGTGGCGCTACATCAAAGATTTCATATTCATGAGGGAAGTGAAAGATTATTAAATAGACAGGAAAATAGAAAAGACCAAATTACATGTCAAAAGAGACTCTTAAAATTGTCCTTGAATATCAAGTAGCTAAAGTAAAAAGAAGATATGACAAAGTTAAAGAACTAAACAGAAGATTTCAAAGGGCAGTTCAAGAAGACAAAATGAAATATTATGACTTGTGCAAAGCGCTAGAGACAGAAAACCAAAAAGGAAGAACACGTTGTTTTTCTCAAGCTTAAAGAATTGAAGAAAAAATTCAAGCCTCAAGTGACAATAGTGAAGGATCCTAGAGGAAAAATATTAAACAATGCAGGAAACATCAAAAGAAGATGGAAGGAATACACAGTTATTATACCAAAAAAAATAAATGGATGACCAACCATGTCAAGAGGTTGCATATAATCAGGAAACAATGGTACTGAAGGAGAAAGTAGAAGATGTCTTGAAGGAATTGGCAAAACACAAGGCTCCAGGAATTGATGGAATACCAACAGAGATGTTTCAACAAACAGATGCAGCACTGAAGGTGCTAACTTATTTATGTCAAGAGATTTGGAAAATACCTACCTGGCCAACTGACTGGAAGATATTCATATCTGTGCCTATTCCCAAGAAAAGGGAGCCAACTGAATGTGGAAATTATCAAATGATTTCATTAATATCACATGCAAGCAAAATTTTGCTAAAGATCACTCAAAAATAACTGTATCAGTATATAGACGGGGAACTGCTGGAAAATCAAGCCAGATTCAGAAGAGGGTGTGGAACCAGGTACATCACTGCTGATGTCAGATGGATATTAGCTGAAAGCAGAAAATACCAGAAAGATGTCTATGTTTTATCGACTATGCAAAGGCATTTGACTGTGTGGATCACGACAAATTATGGGTAACACTGCAAAGAATGGGAACACCAAAGCACTTAACTGTACTCATGAGGAATCTGTACATGGATCAGGAGGTAGTTGTTCAAACAGAACAAGGAAACACTGGTTTACAGTTCAGAAAGGTGTGTGTTAAGACTGTATCCTTTCAGTGTGCCTCTTCAATCTATGCTGAGCAAATACTCTGAGAAGCTGGACTTTGTGAAGAAGAATGTAGCGTCATGATCGGAGGGAGACTCATTAAAAAGCAGTGTTATGTAGATGACACAACTTTGCTTGTTGAAATTGAGGATTTGAAACATTTACTGATGAAGATCAAATAGCACAGCCTTCAATATGGATTGTACCTCAACATCAAGAAAACAAAAATCCTTATAACTGGGTCAGTAAGCGACTTCATGATAATTGGAGAAAAGAGTGGAGAGTTGTCCAAGATTTTGCTTTACTTAGTTCTACAATCAACACCTACGGACGCAGCAGTCAAGAAATCAAAAGATGCACTGCATTGGGAAAAGCTGTGGCAAAAGACCTCTTTAAAGTGTTGAAAAGTAAAGATGTCACATTGAAGACAAAGGTGCGCCTGACTCATGCCATGATATTTTTCAGTTGCATCACATGGCTGTGAAAGCTGGACATTGAATAAGGGAAAAAAAGGAAGAATTTATGCTTTTGAATTATGGTGCTGGAGACAAATATTGAATACGCCATGGATTACCAAAAGAACCAACAGATCTGTCCTAGAAAAAAATGCAACCACAGTGCTCCTTTTTTTTTTTTTTTTTTTTTTGAGGTACTGAGGGTTGAACCCAGGGCCTCACGCTTGCATGCTCTGCAAGTGCTGGACCACTGAGCTGCACCCCAGCCCATTTTCTTTTACTCTTTTTTTTTGAGACAGGGTCTCACTAAGTTATGCAGACCGCCTCTGGTCTCGAATTTGCGATCCTCCTGCCTCCGCCTTCCGAGCCGCTGGGATTATAGGTGTGCGCCACCGCACCTGGCCACAGTGCTCCTTTGAAGTAAGGATGGCTGGACTGAGTCTTTCATATTTTCGACATGTAGTCAAGAGGGACCAATCCCTGGAGAACATGATGTTTGAGAGTGACAAGTCAATGGAAAAAAAGGGAAAACTCAAGTAGATGGATTAACACAGCTTCTCCAAGAATGGGCTTAAACATAAGATTGTGTTCCAGGCACAGAATCAGGCAGTATTTCGTTCTATTGTACATATGATCACTACTGAGTCAGATCTGACTGGACAGATCTGAATGGCACCTAACAACAATAGAAATTTGTAAGTCAAATGGCTTTGAGTATGTAAAAAAAAGGTGAAAGCAATGCCTACACATGTGGTGTCACACCCCTGTAATCACAGCACTGGACAGCCAGGGCTACATAGCAAGATCTCTTCTCAACAAACAAACAACAACAACAACAAAAGGACAAAGACAAGGATGAAAGCAATTGGAGAGAGTTTAACTTCAGCCACAGTGAATTATTTTTCAAAGTGAATATATTTTATTTGCTAGAGTAACTCCTATTTTTCATCTGGATCAAATATTACTCTCAATCACCTTCCCTTATTCAACACTTCATACTACAAAAACAAGTGATCAATTATTAGTACTATGACATGTTATATGGGCTGGGATTTAGCTCAGTGGTTAGAGCGCTGCGCTGCAGTCTCTGAGGTCCCGAGTTCAATTCCCAGCACCACAAAAATGGGAGAAGGACCTGGCAATCCACTCCCAAGGCAATCCCGAAACAGCCAGCCATTGAAAACCCTATGAGGGTCGCTAAGAGTCGGATACCGACTCCATGGCACCTAACAACAACAACAACAACAACAACATGTTATATTTTGAAATTAAGATATAAATAGTCTATTTTTGTGCACTTAACATTTATAGCATATTTTAAATGGGGATACCAGCTATTTAATCTAATTTTCCTATTCCATTAAAAATGACCTTAGATGAGTACTCAGTGCTTTTAAGAACTCTTTAAATTCTCAAGTCAATTATCTAATTCACTAGGTACTATTATTTTCAAGTCACATGATATTTACACTCTCCTCAACTGTCTCAATCACATTATGCTAGCTAGACCGTACTTAAAAATGACTTTTAAGAACTGGCAAAAATCCCAATTCAACACTACTATTCATCTATGAACAGAGAAGAAATTAAAAAATGAGTTTGTTAACTAAGTTTTGTCCAAATCTAAGACAGATCAATTGATAGTGCACAATCCAACCACACACACACATATACTTTGGATCCAAAGACACAAATATGCTGAAAAGGATGGAAAGATATCATGCAAACAATAACCAAAAGACAGGTGGAGTAGCAAAATAAATTTTTAAGATAAAATTGTTGCTAGAGACAAATGATGTTTTATAATTTAAAAAAGGGAGGGAGAACTAGGAAGACAAAATTATAAACATATATAATAACAGAACCGTCAAATACATGAAACAAAGAATAACAGCATCAAAGAGAAAAATCAACAACTCAATTAATAATTGGAGATGTCAATACCACCACTTGCCAAAAGAGAAAAAAATTAGGCAGAGGACCAACAGCAAACTAAAGATTTGAATAGCACCATAAACCAACCAAACCTAATAGGTATTTGTAGAACATTTAATAAAGCAGATTACACATTCTTGCCAAATATACAGGGAATATGCTTAGATGTTAGACCACAAAACAAGACTCTGCTATTAAAAGGACTGAAATTATACAAAGTATGTTCTGCAATTAATATAGAATAGACTTAGAAATCAATAGAAGGAAATTTGGGGAATTCATAAATATGTAGAAATTAACACACCTACATAATAGATCAAAGAAATCAATCACAGGGAAATTAGAAAACACAGAAATGGATGAAAATAAAAACACAACATACTAAAACTCATGGCATGCTGCTTATAACAGTGCTTAGGAGGGAAGTTTAGAGTTGTAAAATCTGTATTAAGAAAGATAGATCATTAGCCAGGCGCAGTGGTGCACACCTGTAATCCCAGGGGCTGGGAGGGTGGAGGCAGGAGGATCACAAGTTCGAGACCACAGGCAATCTGCAAAATTTAGCGAGACCCTGTCTCAGGAAAAAAAAAAAAAAAAAAAAAAAAAAAAAAAAAAAAAAAAAAAAAAAAAAAAAAAAAAAAAAAAAGTTAAAAAAAAAAAATGGCTGGGGTGCAGCTCAGTGGTCCAGCACTTGCAGAGCATGCAAGCGCGAGGCCCTGGGTTTAACCCCCAGTACCCCCCCCCACACACACAAAAGATCATTAATAACCTAATATTCTATATTAACAAACTACAAAGAGGTCACACTAAATCTAAAGCAAGCAGAAGGGAAGTAATAAAGACTAGAGAGAAATACAATAATGACTAAAAACACAAAGAGAATCAATAAAACCAAAAATCAATTCTTTAAGAAAGACCAACAAAATTGATACACCTTTGGCTAACCTGACCAGGAAAAAAATGAAACATGAGGTCTAGAGGACATTACCACTTCTTATATAATTGAAAATGGCATGAGAGATTGAATTAGTAAGCACAAAACTTCTCAAAAAAAAAAACAAGCCAAGATAGCTTTACTAGTGAATTCTACCAACCATTTAAAGAATTAATACCAATTCTTAAAGTCTACCAAACAGGAAGAGGAACACCTTTCAACTCATTCTATGGGGATAATATTATCCTGATACTAAAATCAAACGAAGACATCACAAGAATACTACAGACTTATATTTCTTATGAATATAGGTGCAAAGAATAAGATATTAGCACATGGAATCATCGAGCATATATAAAGCATTATATATGAGATTTATGCTAGGAATGCAAAGTTCATTCAATATTTTAATGTAATGTTTGTTTTTAAGAATTTAACAGGATCACTTCAATAAACACAGAAAATATTTGACAAATTCCACAATCCTTTTGTGATAAAGATATTTAACATACTAGGAATAGAAGGTAACTTCCTCAAGCTGATAAAGGCATCCACAAAAAAACCTTATGGCTAATGTACTTACTTGTGAAAGACTCAGTGCTTTCCCCTAAGACCAAGACTAGGATGTTGGCTCTTAGATTTCTATTCAACAATATACTAGAGGCTTTTAGGTAAGGCAATTAGACAGGAGAGAAGGGGTGGGAGAACATCCATTTTGGAAAAGTAAAGTTCTCTATATTTACAGATTATATGCTTTTGTACATAGGAAATTTAAAGCACACATATACAAATTACTAGAATAAATGAGTTCAAGGTTTTAAGATAAGAACAATATATAAAATTAAATTGCATTTTTATGTAACTAGCACTGAACACTCTGAAAATAAAATTAAGAGAACAATTCCCAATAGCATCAAAAAGAAGAAAAATACTGAGGGATAAACTAATGAAAAACTTTCATACTGGAAGATACATAACACGTTTGTAATCCCAGCAATTCAGGAGGTAGAGGGAAGAAGATGGCAAGCTGGAGCCAGAGGCAGTCTGTCGCAAGATCCTGTCTCAAAATAAAAAATAAAAAGTAGGCTGGAGCTGTAGCCCAGTGGTAGAGCACTTGCAAATCATGGGCAAGGCCCTGGGTTCAACCCCCAAATACCAGGAAGAAAAAAAAAAAAAAGAAAAAAAAGGATACAGAATGTTTTTGAAAAAAATTATTTAAAAAACTCCTACTAAATGGAAAAACACCCCATGTTCCTGACTTAGTAAGGCTTAGATGATTATTTTTTTGAGATAAGAGTTTTGCTGTGCAGCCCAGGCTGGCCTCAAACTTGCAATCTTTATCAGCTACCCAACTGCTGGGATTATGGGCATGCACCACTATGCCTTGCAAGATTTAAGATTATTAACATGAATCTCACCAGGCATGGTGGCGCATGCCTGAAGTAACAGCATTCAGGAGGCAATGGCAGGGGACTGTGAGCTCAAGGCAAGGCTGGGCTACACAGTAAGACTGTCACAAAAACAAAAAGATTATTAAAATGGCAACCCTCCTCAGACTCATTTCCAGGATAAACATAATCCCTATGCAAACTCCAGACAGCTAATCTCCCCAACCCCAGAACTTGCACAAGCTGATCCTAAAATTTGAATAGAAATGAAAAGGATTCAGAACTACCAAAACAATCTTCAGAAACAACAAAATTGGAGCACTTAACACTTTCCAATTTCAAATCTTACTAGAAAGCCACAGTAATCCAAGACAGTAAGGTATTGGCATAAGGATAAAAACATCACTCAATGGAACAGAATTTAGGGCCCCCAAATAAACCCTCACATATATAATCAATTAATTTTCAACAAGAAACCCAGACAATCAGGGGGAAAGAATAGACTTCAATAAATGGTGCAGGGGTACCTGGATATCCATATGTGAAAGAAACCCCCCCACCACCACACACAACTCTCACCATATATAAAAAAAGTAACTCAAGATAGATCACAAATCTACATGTAAAAGGGGGAAACTCTTTGGAGAGAAAAAAAAAAGGAGTAAACCATTTTACTTTGGATTAGGCAATGTTCTTTTAGATCTGATATCAAAAGTGCAAGCAAAATCAGAAGAAAAAAAAAAAAACTATTTCCAAACAGAAATCTGAAACCAGTAACTCAAATCTCAAAAGAAAACTAGTTGCTATAAAATTTGGTCAAGTGAGCCTGGCGCAGTGGCGCACGCCTGTAATCCCAGCGGCTCCGGAGGCAGAGGCAGGAGGATCGCAAGCTCAAGACCAGAGGCAGTCTGCGTAACTTAGAGAGACCCTGTCTCAAAAGGTAAAAAAATGGGCTGGGGGTGCAGCTCAGTGGTCCAACACTTGCAAAGCATGCAAGTGTGAGGCCCTGAGTTCAACTCCGAGTACTGCCAAAAAAAGTCAAGTCTTTTTACTGTCTTGTTTTATTAAGGGGCAGGGGTGGGGGGGATCAGCCTAATATATAAAATGCCTGCAGTTGTACCACTGTGGCATCTGATCCTGTCAGATTTCTGAAGTTAAGCAGGGTTGGGTCTGGTTAGTATTTGCATGGGAAACCACCTAGGAACACCAGGTGCTGTAGACTGGGAGAAGGACCTGGCAACCCACTTCCAAAAAATAATCAGCCACTGAAAACCCTATGAATAACACAGAAGCACCAACAATACTGTTTCGCCTGTTGTGTGTAGGGTCGCTGTGAGTGGGACACCGACTCAACAGCACCTAATTACAAAAACAATATATAAAATAAAATATCTTTCAGGCACACAAAATTATAAACATTGGATATTCCTGTATATCATAAACAAGGGAAAACTACTGTCCAGATGACTTCTTCAACATAAAAAGTTATAATGCACTCTCTGAGCTCCATCTCAAAATACTTTCTAGGACAAGACAGGCAGGTACTATGATTATCTGTTTACAAATGCTAAAAACAATGGAGAAATTGAATGAATAATTACAGTTCCATAAAAACTAGGTTACTGTTGTGCCACAACCTGCATTGGTCAACCTGGTAAGGATGGAAAAGAGAAGCATGATAGCTGGGAGCTGATGTTTCCTGTATACACGTTTTATATATGTCATATACATAACTAACATTATAGTCACAACAGTGAAGTAAAATGTGAGACATAAATAAAAATTTAGAATTAGGTATATGCTTTAAGATCTTTTACTTGAAAATTTTAGTTTATAAATAAATATGTGTATACCCCATTTCATGCCAGACAGACACTTTGCTACTGGTCCTGTGGCTTCACAAAAGACAAGGCTGGGAAGCGTAGCTAAGCGAATGCCCTGACTGCAATCCCTAAGGCAAGATACTATTGGGTTCTATTCACTGGAGAGTCCAGTGAACAGAAATGCTGTAGATCTGCTCTACTGAGCATCTGATATGTCACTAGTGTGATGAAAGAACTGAATTTTCAGGCTTAAACTCACCCTTTCTATAGCTTCTTTTTCCTGAGGTGTTACTTGAATATAGTTCATGTGCCCACTTCCAGCTTCTGCAATTCCTCCACTGCCACCTCCGCCTCCACCTCCACCTTGACCACCAGCTTCTTGAACTGGTTCGTTTAGCATGTGAATAAAATGCTCCTGGTGTTGGCTAATTTGCTGTGGTGATTTGAAGGACAAAGGAAAACAACAGATTGATATTAAGTGTCTTCAGGAAAACAGTAATTTTAAATACAAATAAGAGAAAAGGCTGTAACTTTGCAACTGTAATATTTTAGAGTGATTTCTTGGAATATTATTAAAGAATATTCAGTACTTTTGAGAGAGATAAACACTAAAGACAATGCATATCCTCTTTCATAAATATCTTACCCACAAAATTTATGCTGAAAACTGTGTGAGTATAAGAAACTTTTCGTGTGTGTGTGTGTGTGTGTGTGTGTGTGTGTGTGTGTGTGTGTATGGAAATATACATATATATTGCCTTCCACATGAGTAGGCAGTATGAAGCTGTACAAAACTAAATAGTGATGTGAGCATGAAGTAAACCCACAGTTATGTTTTCTAACAGGCAGTGCCCCATTGGTAATAAGCTTAAGAAACGGGATTTATAAAGTTAAGCAGGTTTTTTGTCAGAGTTTTTCAGACCTCTCTGTTAATCTACAATAAGGAAATATAAAATGTTTCTCAAACTTATTATTTAACCAACTTAAGCCAATTTCTATACTTCAACTTGTTTTACAATATACATATGTAGAGCACAAATGTCTACTGAGTGTAGCTTGGATTATGGCCTAACCATTCTCAAAGAAAATGGAGGGATATTCACGGACTTTTTCAAAATGTGATTCATTTTGCACTGTGGATGTGGCTCAAGTGGCAAGTGCCACAGCAGGATCAAGGCCTGGGTTTGATGCCTGGCACCAGGGTGGGGGGAAGAGAAGCTGGGGCACAGGGGATACATTCCAACTCCACATTTGAAATTAACATGAATAAAATAGTTACCTGCAGTAACTGAGGATTCTCTCGTCCTATCTGTTGTAGCAATGCTGGAAGCAGGGTAGGATTCTGCTGAATAATTTGTCTCATCTGTTGAAATTGAGGCTGATTCCGTAAAAATTCAAGTGGATGTCCTGAAATACATACAAACAGTTTTAAACAAAAGCAGTAAATACATACAAGAAAGAGCTGATTAAATCATGTATTTGGACAGCAAATACTACCAAGTTAAAGCGTAATCTGAGTTCTCAGAATGCAATAAAATGAAATGACAAAATCTCCAAACTGTATCAACATGTAAGCCTTCTACAGCAGAAATTATTCCTACTACCAAAAGCATGAGGTGGGCAACACTGTAAGAATCAAGCTTTCCTGTAAGTGTCTGGGGCACTATTACCAAAAAATACTAAGATTTTGTGCCCTGCATAAAAATAAAAGGTATTAAAAACTATTCCAGTCTCTTGAAGTTCCTATTAAAAATATATACCACAACAAACAAAAAGCCCAGTCACTTTGCAATACAGTGATGCAACAGTTAAGAAAAGGATAATTCTAAGAAATAGATGGTTAGGTGATTTTGTCATTGTGTTAACATCACAGAGTCTACTTATGCAAACTAAAATGGCTATGATGTTACCAGCAATATAATCTTAGAAGACTGTAGTTGTTGACTGAGATGTCATTATGTGGCACATAACTGTACAACCAAAAACTCTTGAGGAATACAATCTGAGCTTGAACTCCTGGGAAATACTAAACCAAAGTAAGAGTAAAATTTAGTATTTCAAAGTTAAGAGATTAAGTTTGCAAATCAGGAGAAGTTTTAATATGAATTTAACTGTAAACAGACAAGATTTTTGGTTATTATCATTACATTTCAAATATTTGTGATCTGTAATGACTTTGAGTTAAGCTACAAGACAATTTAGTCCTAATACAGCTGTTTAGACTAAGATTCATTTATAATAAGAAGCACTAATAATGCCAAATAAAACATAAAACACCATTTGTGACTTTTGTGGGTTGCTGGTACTTGTTTGGTTATATTTTTGAGATTACTTATCAGTAATGAGAATTTTCAGAAGTCATCATTTCCTAAATTATTTGGAAGATAATCATTCAAGTTAAAATGACCAAAACACATGGATATTTATTCTTATAACACTAGTTTTATAGATGAAGAAAATGAGACTCAGAGACTAAGTTATCTAATAGGTGATAAATGGGAAAACACCCCAGACCTGAACTACAGCTGTGTTTTCCTCTTTACACTACACCAGGCAAAACCACAACAAACAAAAAGGTCTGTCCTCTGGGAGATTGTACACAAAGCATGCAGGGATTTTTGCCAACTACAGCTGACTGCCATAATGAGGGCTAGGAAATGACAAAAGAATGGCCTCTTCAGAATGAATAGTTTAAATTACTTTAGAGATATACTGAAGAGAGAATGAAGGAGAACATTATGTAATTTCTGGGGGCCTATTACAGGCTCCAGGTTTTGCTTTGCAGCAGACCTATGGTAATGGAAGTGCCATAGGGTACTGACCAGGAAGGAGACTTGAATTCAAGCTCTGCTTTCCTCTTGGAACATAGTTTTAAACCTTGAAGAGTTTTATTTCATAAGATCCCTCTGGCTTTGAAATTATACATACTTAACAAAGTGAGCCAACCATTTTGAATGGCTTCAGAATGTAACACTAAATGCAAACTAGAAAGCATCTTTTCCTTAGAATGAACTCAAAAGAATATGATCTGACTAACAACAGCACTGATGTTAATATAACTAAGGACAGCTTTTACATACATTTGGTAGCATTTCTTTTGGGCTACTCTTCTAACATTAGTAAATAGATCATTTATTTTAAGAGTTACCCAAATGCTCTGGGAATGAACTTCACCACTAAAGGATTTTAGATTAAACTCATTTACACTCAAAATTCAGGACCATTTCCTCCCCACCCAAAAGATTCCACCTTACCTGCAGAACTTGTGGTTGTAGTCGTTGCTGTTGTAGTTGCTGCAGCTGCAGCCACTGCTGAAGACTGAGGAGCCCCAGTACTAGCTGCTTGAGGAGGGTCAACGACAGCCTGACTTTCTCTATCTCCAGGGATTCCCTACAACACAATTTCCAAGCTTTAAGACATCTCACCATCCAAATGAGCTAAATAGTATACATAGAGCAAAAATTATAGTCTACATAATATTCCCTATTTCCAAAAGCATAAAACAGATGTCCACTTCAATTAAAAATACAGGATTATTAAATTGTATGGATTCAAATTAGATTAGAAATGGCCCACTTGTGGTATAGACCTCAAGGCCATAGTACAAAGCAGCACTGTCCAATAGAACTTTCCACAGTAAGTTATCTAGTTGTGCCATCCAATAAGATACCAACTAGCCACATCCAATTATTTAAATTTTAAAAATATTAATACATATCTCACTAAAACTAAACATAACCTAGGTTTTTATACTACATGTTGTTCTAATTGATTTTTGTTGTTGTTGAGACACTCTCACTCTGTAGCCCAGAAGCCCAGATTAACCTCCTGCCTCTGCTTCCCCAGTGCTGGAATTACAGGCAGGAGCCACACCCAGGACTCTGGTTGATTTCTGAACTACTTAGAAACTTTCATCAACTACTGCTCAGTGACACAAAGCACTGCATCTGTAACCCTAGCCTTAAAACCATCCACAGAAAGAGGATGACACTTCTAAAATCACTCCTGGTGGGGAAGGATGGTGGAATGAAATGGACATACATTAGGTAAGTACAGTGGCCAAACAGGACTGCCTCTACTGATTCATAGTTCTGAAAAGGTGTCATCTAGAAAGTGCCACATGTAAAAACTAATTTTTTTCAAAATTCACAAAACAGACAAAAGAAATTTGAATAACTTAACTTTCAGGTGATTTTTTAAGGTTCATTTAATGAGGCATTTACGTTCTTAAGTTATTACAGCTTAGAACTGCACAATGGGATACTCTATTGTGATATTCATGATTTATAGACATTTCAGCTACAACTATTAAAAGTCTTTATCACATTCTTAGATTATGAGAGAAGAAAGGAAATATTACAACTGAACAAGAGATGGTAAATACTTCCATTTCCTAATAAACCAAAATCACTCTCATAAACACATAAAGAATGAAGGGTGATGATGGCTGCCTGCATTAGAACACTGCAGGCAGTGGAAACAAGTGTTTTTGACAGTGGCCACCAATTCAAGCCCTTAGATGAGGAGTCACTAGTGCCCAGAGCTTCCACCAAATTCTGACACAGGTCTGTTAAAGTAAAAATTTAATCAAGAGTATAGATCAACCTCTAATTCTCACACATGGTATACAGCCTTATTAGGTAAATAACCAACATTTCTTCTTTCTACACATTCACCTTCACCTGTATGTTAACTAGTAACAGTTATAGGTACCCTTTTTTGAGTTTATGAAACAAACAGTAAATACATCAAAAATATCTAAATTGTTTCATGAACTCATCTCTTGTTTTTTTCCATTTAATACTATATAGCAGTTTTACAATTCAACAACTTTGGAAACAATGATATTCTTTTTAATACCTCAAAATTTCACATACATCAGATACAATACCTGATACTATTAAACTTATGCAGAATTCTAAATCAAGTATAAAGTGAAGGTATTCCATAAAAAGAAAAGCAAAACATTTATAGAATCTGTCTGGGGGAAATTCCCCCAAACAAAACCACAACAATTATCAATTCAATATGACTCCTCAAGTCTAAACAAACTGGATACATAAATGAGCTGCCAACAACATCTAACAACACTGCTCTCCTCACTAATGAAAAAGTGAATTCAAAAAGGTAAAATTGTATGCTAAGAAAAGTTTTTTTATGAACCTTGTGCAAATGTACAGGCAAATAACTATGGAAATAGAGCTCAGGGATATGGCTATGACTGAGGCTCTCCGGAAGCTAGATGGCTACTGAAAAGGAGTTTCTAACTGAAGTGTAACTGAGAAATGAAGGAGGAAGTTACCCTGTTGAATGCACTCTCCAAAGAGTTAGAATAGTGAATAGCTAAGATCTTTCAGGGAAATACTCCAGCACACCAAAGACAATGACAGAACAAAACTTAACACTTAAGAAAGATCAATTCGATGTAACTGCAAAAATCTGTTACCTCAGACTACCAAACACATCTGTAAAACCAGCCAATTTTCACCTTAATAAAATACCAAGGGCCTCAATGTTCACAGCAATCAATGTTTAAATCCTTAAACAAACAAACCTATTGAAAATTTTCTCAACTGCTACTGACTAGAAACAAGTTAACAAATCCAAATGCCAACAAAACTACGCAAGTAGAATCACATATTAAATGCATAATGCTATATAAGGTAACAGTAAATGAGAGGACAGTGAATTAAAATTAGAGCCCATCATCTAAAATCTTTCCACGACCATTCACAAAAGTCTGTAACCAAGGCTATCCGAGAGAAATCTTTTTATGTGCAATCTGCCAATTTTTCAAAGCTGGTAACTAATTACAAAAATTTACATAGTATTATTGTTGTTGTTGTCAGGTGCCATCAAGTAGGTTTCTGACTCATGCAACCCTACATACAATAGGCCAAACAAGATTGTTAGTGCTTCTCTGCTATTCATAGGGTTTTCAATGGCTGATTATTTTTTGGGAGTGGGTTGCTGGATCCTTCTCCCAAGCCTATCACCTGGTGTTCCCAGGCAGTCTCCCATCCAAGTACTAAACAAGCCTGACCCTATTTAGCTTCCAAGATCTGACAGGATCGGATGCCACAGTGGTACAGCTGCAGGCTTTATATAGTATAAGCACATAAAATTTGGCTTGGGCTCCCAGTTTAAAATTTTGCTCTAAATAATTAATCCAGGACCATACTGGCAGCTAAAAAGCTACTAAGATTTTGACCCACTAGATTAAAAATAAATATCCCCAGCCCCACTACACAACTGAGGTATAAGGCACTACTCCAACTCGATAGACAATTTCATAATTCATTTGGCCTTGTTTTTGAACTAAAACCATACCAGAATCTTTTAGAAAAAGTTGGCTTATCACCACAAAATGTTAACATTCTAGGAAAAATACAAGAATCATGTAAATTATCTAGCATACAGTATTCTTTTCCACTGAATTAACTCTTTCTTTAAAATCTTAGTTTCTTTTGAGATTTTAATCTTAAACAGAGAGAAGAAAAGTAAAATATGTTTCTCACCATTAAAAGATACTCCACTGCTCTGTCAGGGTTGTTGAAACTGGCCCTCAAGGCTGCAATTACTTGTTCTCGTTCATAGCCCATTGACATGATCTCAGTTACCATATTCTCATAAGACTGACCTGTCACTAAAAAGGAAGGAAGGAAAGAATAGGAACATTTAATAAACACTCACCATATATTTCCTGATAGAATAAATGTATATAACGTCTCATATACTTCTGTACTAAGATCACAAAGATAAAAGACAGTATGAATTACAACATACAGGTTATGATCAAAAGATATAGTGAATGTTTAAATTAAAACAAAATTTATTACAGTGAAAGATACATTGCCATTGTTGTTGTTAGGTGCCATCAAGTCAGGTTTGAGTCCTAGCAACCCCATGTACAATAGAACGAAACACTCCTGGACAGTGTGCTATGCCTGGCACTATGTTAGTGCTTCTCTGCTATTCATAGGGTTTTCAATGGCTGATTGTTTCCACTGTACTGGCCTTCCAGGTCCTTCTCCCATTTTGCGGCTAGAAGTTGCCAAATCTGGTGAATAAGGTGGGTGAGCACACACTGCAATTATTTTCATTTGACAGAAATTGCCATACCAGAAGTGATGTGTGACATGGAATGTTGTCATGATGGAGGATGAAATTAAAGACACAAAAGAGGATTTCTGGAACTGCTTTGGAAAGTGGCAAGAACGATGAGATAAGTGTATTCAAAGGCAGGGTATTTTGAGGGGTATTAATGGCAATATCCCTTTTACTGTAACATTTTTTAAAATTTAAACCTTCACTGCATGTTTGGATCACATCCAGTATTCTGTAGTAGGCAGAATGTCCCCCAATGCTGTTCATGCTCTAATCCTTGGAACCTATAAATATGTTAGATTACATGGTAAAGGGGAGTGAGTAGATGAAACTGAGGTTGTTAATTAGCTGATTTTAAGATAAAGAACTCAGTCTGAACTTTCCAGATGGGCCCAATGTCATCACAAAGGTCCTTAAAAGAATGAAAGGAAGGTCTTAAGATGGGAGGACAAAAGCAGGATCAGATAAACTGTGCTGTCGCCTTTGAGGATGGAGAAAGGGGCCATGAGTCATGCTACCTGGGCAGTCTCTAGAAACTGGAAAGGAAAGGGAAATGGATTCTCCCCCAGTCTCCAGAAAGAACACAGCCTTCTTGACCCCTTGATGTTAAGTTAGTGAGACCAGTGGCAGACTTCTACAGTACTGTAAGATAACAAGTTGTGTTGTTTATACCACTAAGTTTGTGGTAGCTTATAATGGTAGCAATAGAAATATCAGGTACAAATTTAAGAGAAAACTAACAGTAGGTCAGGAAAGGAAATCTGTAAGAGATAAATGAGCTCAATTTTGAAAATAGGTAGGAAGGACATGTCAACCAAATTCTGATATAAGAAATTTGCAATTTTCTTTTGACACTTTTTGTAACACCGACTGAGTAAAAACTGCTTCTTCACTAAACTCACCTCTCTTAAAACTATCTTCTTTTCCAGCTGTATTCTGAGTACCACTGCCTTTCTTGCCACATCCAAAAAAGTTGGATTTGGTTATCCTCTCTCTTCTCTACCTCCCATACTTCCCTCTGAGGAATTATCCTGATGAGCATCTACAGATGTCCTGTGTGTTATCCTTAAATAACACCACACCTGACACAACTCCATCCTTACCTCTTTCAAGAAATGGTCCATTTGTCTATTCTCTTCCTCCACAGACACAGATGTCCACACATACTGTCCACTTCCTCACATTCTCCTCACTATTCAACAAATTCCCATGAAGAGTTCCCCTCAAATGTGCCCCTCCCCCACTGTCTGTCTTCTCCCTTTCAATAAATGGCACTTCTACCTACCACAGGGCTTGAAACAGAAATGCTGGTCATTTTAATTCTTTTGCTCCTCCTCCCACATCTAACCTACCAGTATATCTGGTAGGTACCATACCTAAATTATGTCCCAAACGCATCTAGCTCTTTTCTCCAATGCCATCAAAACCAGCTCACAGCAATCCCTGGTTTGTCTTACATTCTTTCCAAATTTATAACTCATTCATAGCCAGCTACAAAAATGAGTTTTAAAAAAGAACACCTCATTGAATTTCTGACTCTCAACCCTCAACATCTGCCACCACACTCATCTTCTCCATGTTACTCAGTAAGTCTGGCTTTTCCTGACCAGCACCTTTATACATGCCAGCCTCCTCTGGATGGCCAGTGTTATCATATATTCTAGTTCTAAATTTAAAATTTACGGTGTCAGAGAGGTAGTGCTCAGACAACCTCAGTAGTCCTCTGTTTTTCTTTGGAAGCTGTCTATATTCTTATCATTTACTATGATTTGCAATTTATTTTATGTTTCATTATTTTTGTTTCCCCTCATCTGAATGCAAGTTCAACTATATAGGGGACAATGTAATTTTGCAACAGTTTCACTGACAGTATCTTTGAACAACTTTTTCCTACAGAATTTTCAAAAACAGAGGTATCCAGCTTAAAAAAAAATAAAAAAAGCAAACAACAACAAAAACCTAAACATGGATGTGGTTTGTTCCCAAGGGTTCAAGCATCAGCAGTATGGTACGTTCATGGGTGGTAATGCAAGACATGGTGGGATCTCTGAAAGGTGATGTCTAGTGGAAGCAAGCTGGGTCACTGGGGGCACTGCCCCAGGAAGGGATTAAAGTAATTCTTGTGGACCTCTGAGTTAGTTATCTAGAGAGGGAGTGGTTATAAAAGAGCCCCCACCTCTGGTTTATTGTCTTACCATGTGATCACTCCCTCTCAACACATACTCCTGTTACTGTGACACCATCCACCATAAAGTCTTCACCAGAACTGACCTGATGCCAATGCCATACTCTTGAACCTCTAGAACTATGGGCTAAATAAACCTCTTTTTCTATGCAAACTACTGAGCCTCAGGTATTTCATAATGGTAACAAAACACATTGAGTACATGACCTTTCTTTTCCCATCCCATAAAACACTTTTTAATATTTTTTATTTTCTTAATTACCTATTAATGTAACTCTAATACAAAGTCAATCTTGAGTTGGCCAAACACTTTGGGTAACCAGTTCCCATTATAGAGAAACTGACATCAATATAAGCAAAATTAAGAACGATGAAAGATCAGAACTACACTCCCTTAAACAAGGTGTATCTCATTTAGTTCTCAAAAGAACTTTATGAGAAAGATTTCTTTCCTCTCTTTGTAAAGATGAAGAGACTAAAGCTTAGCGATTACTAATGTGATCAATTATCAATAACTGATAAGTCACGGTGTGGAGATACACATAGGCTGGCAAAGTACAGACTCCCCACCCCCAATCATTATACCACACCTCCCAAAATCATGTTTCCTAATTAGACAAGTTATAAAAACCCTAAAAATAAGTTTTTACTGGGTATGGTGATCCACGTCTGTAATTCTGGCATGTAGGTGGCAGAGGCAAGAGGATCCCTGTAAGTTCTAGGTCAGCCAGGGCTATGTACAAAACAAAGAATAAGTTTTGAGCCAGGTATGGTGGTACATGCCTGTAATCCCAGGACTTGGGAGGTGGAGGCAGGGAATTATGAGCTCAAAGCCAGCTTGGGCTACATAGCAAGGTCATATCTTAAAAAAAAAGTTTTGGACTTTTGGATTTATCTGAACTAACAAGACCCCATCAAATTTGTCTTTTACAAAGTCCACTCTGGCAGGCAAGAGACCAGATAGAAGAGGATGATGCAAGAATAAGTGAGATAAGAACCTCAGTTTGAGCGACAGTGGAAACAAAGAGACTTCAGGAAAAATAAAGCATTAACTAAAAAGCTTGAGAAGGATGGTCTGAGATATGAGTCAGGAAAAGACTTGTGCCACAGAAGCCAAAGAAGGAAAGACTGAAGAAGCAAGGAATCAACAGAGAGACCAGGAAAATTAAAGACTAAAGAGCAAAAGCATCCTAGAAATACACAGTTGAGAAGGGGTACTCCAGGAAACATAAAGATGTAAAAGACAGACATCACCAATACCACCAGAGGCACAGGCATAGCAGAAGCAGTGAAAGCCTTGGATGCTGGGCACTGCTCAGCAGCATCAATGCATTCTAATTGTGGCAGTAGTAGTGACAGCCAGAGCTTTCAGGAGCATTAGGGGCAAGTGCCAGCTGGCTCCAGCTCTGAGGCTACAGAATAGTCTACCCTTCTCTGGGCAACCCTCTTCTCTACCCCTTTCAATACCTTTGTGGCAACTTCCTAAGATTAAGGCTTTCTATGTTTGAAGTGGGATGGGATTTAGCTCAGTTGGTAGAGCGCTGCTCTGCAGTCTCTGAGGTCCCGAGTTTGATTCTCAGCACCGCGAAACGGGAGAAGGACGTGGCAACCCACTCCCAAGGCAATCCTGAAACAGCCAGCCATTGAAAACCCTATGAGGGTCGCTATGAGTCAGACTCGACTCGACGGCACCTAACAACAACAGCAAATGTTTGAAGTAGAATGATTTCTGCCTTCCTAAATATATGCTTACTGATACAGTACTTGGTGGCAGTGCTGTACCAGGAAATAATTCTCTCAAAGATAGAAATCTGATTCTGGTACACTCAGAGATCTTAGGCCAATTATTTAAACACCTATGTTTGTCACTACTACCATTCTGCACAAAAATGAGAGCACAGGGGAACTGAAGCGCAATTAAGTCAAAGGACCAAGCAGAGATCCTAAAAGGAGGTACTGCTGTTGGAACATGGCTATTGGAGAAGTTTGTACACCAGTGAAGCTGATGATCCCACTGTTTCCACCCTTCTATATACTACACCAAAGAACAGGAATCAGGTTGTCAGCCATTAAACCAATAATTAGCAGGAACTATACCAGAAATGCCACAATGAGTAGGAAAAAAGCTAATTGATATTGGCAGGTTGGAGGTGAAGGGAGAGGGAAAGGCTTTATTCAAAAGGTAAAAACAAAATTGGGACAAGAAGGCCTTTTTTCTCTAAGTCACTACAATCAACACACTATAGATGGGAACCTATAAAGCTAACACTTGGAATGAAAGCTAGCAATGAATAAATGTAAAGCATGAGGCAGATGGATAGACACTTTGTAATAATAAACTAACATGCACATCAAACCTTGTTAAGACCACATTTAAAATTCACATTCGGAAAATGGAAAATGATTTGCTTTAAGGAAAGGAGTATGTTTAATGGTAAAAATGAGTTTTAAAGAACTCAATATACAAATTTTGAAGTCTTTAGTAACAATTAAATGAATTATCTAAATTAATCTTAAAGCTTGATTATAAGTAACCATGAAAATTAACAAATTATCATGATCTAGAAAAGTAAAACTTAAACTCCTTTTCTATCTCTAATGTTATTTATAAGGTAGATACTTACCAAGTGCACTTGTTGCATCTTCAAAAAGGTTTGACCGAGAAGAATCTCCTGATGTACTGTAAAAAGATTTTAGAAAAATCACATTTCAGAGGTATGTGAAGTTTAATTTATATCAGTATAGTAACTGCGCAATTTGTAAAGAGATTCTTTGATTTTAAGTACAAAAGTTTATCTATTGTGTTTAAACAGCCTTTTAGACTAAATTCAAAAGTCTTAGCTACAATATTTATGGTTTCTATTCGAGAATCCATCACTGTAAATGTTCAAAGATATAAAATAATACCCTCACAGATCTCTAAAGAATATGAAAGATAATCTCTTCTAACAATTATCATCTATTAGATAATCATATTCTAAATAGGTAATCATATTCTAAAGAATATGAAGAAGAATACATACTTAAAATATTACGTAAATCAAGTTACAGCAGATAAAATATCAAAAGTAGTACAAAACAAAATAGCATATGTAGAAACCAAATTAGTCTGGAAAGTATATAGTAAAGTTTTATAAAGAAGTTCTGAGCAATGAAACTGATGAAGGAATACAAGTCAAGGAACAGAGCATATGCTAATGTGGGATAAATCCAAGTTCTAACCTAAAGGAAGCCAATTTAAAAAATTAAGTTTCGGCTGGCAGTTCACAGATGAGTACAGAACAAAAAAACAGATACATGAAATTATGAAAGACCATGAAGAGATGGCCAAAAGAAAAGTGACCTGCAATTTACAAAATTGGCAAAGGAAGTAGTTAGAAGTTTAAATTAGGACACACACCCCATAAACTTACACCTGTGTTCTCTGTTCGAATTTTAAAAACAAAAACACACTACACTTCAGTTCTTAGAAAGTCCTCTGTAGCACAGCAAGAGCTAGGGAATTCAACTTTGAATTCATAAATTACTTAACTTTCAAAGCTTCAGTTTCTTCATCAACACAATGAAGTCAACAATAGTAAGTAACTATTATATACTCTAAACTGTCATGGATAGGATTGTTGCTAGTAAAGTGCTCAGGAAACTGTCTGGCACCATAACTACCCAATGATTTTTTGTTTATTTGTTTGACAGTTCTGAGGTGCTGAACCCAGGGCCTTGCATATGCTAGGCAAGTGCTTTACTACTGAGCCACACCCTCAACTCCTTTTTAATTTTTTATCTGAGACAGAATCTTACTAAGTTGCACAGCCTGCTTCAGCCTCCAGACTCCCTGGGATTCCACATATGTGCCATGGCATCCAGTCCAATGATTATTGTGAGCAAAATAATCCTATGATATAATTTTTTAGATTTCTTTAAGTCTAAATAATATAACTAATGTGGAGAAGGTAACATTTCAAAAAGAACAATATAATAAAACTAAATTTTCCTGCCCAAGACTCATGTCTCAGAGACTAAGATACCAGTGCCTGTTTAAAAGGATCGCTTGTATTTTGCTTTTGTGTAGTTTTTTCAATTAAAACTTATTCCATATCCACAAAACCAGATCTACTTCAATTTTTCCTGAAAGATGCACAGTATTCCATTTAATGGATCAAAGCAAACTCTTATTAAGGAATATACCGTTTAGTTTCGGTGTATTTTTCCCTTGTACTTCACTAGGTTATGGCTTCCTTTTTACATTAAATCTTTATCGATCTAGAGTTTACTCTTATGAGTGTATAATGAGGGATCCATTTTTTTCCCTTCAGATGGTGAGGCATTTATCTCAACACCATTTTTCCCACAGTGGTCTAAAATTACACCTTTACCTTATATTAATTTCCTATTTGGTTCTATTTCTCGACTGTCCATCCCACCAAGCAATCTCTCTAATATGAACCATTCCAAAATGTTTTAATCATTACTATGTAATGATTATCTGGTAGGATTTATCTCTTTCAGAATAATTTGCATTGTTTTCACACATATTTTGAAAAACGTTTTTAAGCCTTAAAGAAAGAGGTATACTTTACCTACCATTTTCATCTTGGTTCAGCCTCATCACACTTCTCCCTTTTCCAACCCCAGAGGAAATCATCCACCACCAGTCAGTGTCAGACCTTTACACATCAACAAGCACTCTCACAGAAATCATACGATGTTTTATACCTTTTGTTTGGCTTATGTTTACTGCTTATATTGTTTTGCAACTTTGTTTTTCACTGAACAAAATGGCTTGAAATCACATTCATTTAACATGTTTATATACCATATATTTTAACTGCCCTGTAGTATCAGTTATCAGGGTTTCTCAAAATTTAGTAAGCCTAAAAATCACCAGGAAAGCTTGTTAAAATACAGATTTCTGGGATATACCTTTAGGTAATTTCAATTTACATTTGGGCTGAGACCTAAGAATTCATTTCAAACAAATTCCTAGCAATGCTGCCTACTGATTATCATACCTAAAATAAGACAAGTAGTTGGTGTGCAAAGTCCAATTAAGTAAGGACTCTAGGGCCTGCTTTCCTGAATCACTGATGATCATCAACTCACATAACCACAGGGAGATCTGAAAAGGGAATCCTGACTCTCTGGAATGGGTAAATAAGATATATGAACCCCCAGGAAGAAAGCAAAGTAGAATTAAAGAAGACAAAAATTTAAATTGATGGCATTAGAAAATGTACTGATCAATTATGAAATGCTCATGAGAGCTTTTCACGGAGCAATCTACCATGACTCAAGACATGTTAAGTTTATAATACTCAAATGGTTTGGAGAACCAATTTGCTAAGTTCCTAAGTTCCTTTTCATACACAGACTTGATCAACAGCACTTTGATGTAACAGCTTAATTTGGGTGATCTCCTACTAGGTAACAGAGCTGAATGCATTTCGAGTCATATATATGGGAATGATGGCTCAAGTTAAGCAGTGGTGTCACAGATGATGAAAGTAAAGTGTTCTAGGTGAGCACAGGAAAAACATTCTATTTCCTAAGCCTCTGATGTCTTCTCAGCAATGAGCCAGGGACCTCAGACTTCTCCGAACCTAACTGACTGGGTCAGATATAAACTACACTTAAAGGCAGAATACTAAAATGAAGCAGTTCCCACTCCACAGTGAACAGTGGCCTGAAAATATTAAATGAAATTGCCAGAAAAACAATTCACAATTTCTCAATTGTTGCCATTCTGAGTGACATAATAAAATATTGTGCTGTCCCACTTGGGACATGAACTATCCTTTGTCCAGCAATATCCCCACCATCTATGGTATCTGCATATAGGTCACTTAACAATCTCAGTTACCAGACTGACCACTGAGGTACCACAGTGCTTGTGTTTAGGTAACCTTTATTTACTTAATATTGGCCCTGAAATACAAGAATAGTTGGCAAGTAAAGTATACCAAAAGGAAAAAAAAAAAAAAAAAAGCCATAAACTGGTTCCGGTAAATCATAAGGTGAAACTTCTTAACAAAGGGGGGAAAAAAATCACATGCAGAGGTTGCCAAGGTCAACAGTACAAAGAGACATTTTGAGAGAGAGAGAGACGACCTGCACATGGAACACATGAAACTTGGTTTATTTCTTTTGTTTTTGAAACAGAGCCTTGCTATGCCTAGGTTGACCTTGAACTCGGGATACTCCTGCTTCAACCTCCTGAATGCTGGGATTACGGGCATGTGCTACCACATCTGGGTCACATTTAACTTTTATTACAGTGGACTGTCACAATTGTTCTAACTTATGTTTGTTGTTGTTGTTGTTAGGTGCCGTCGAGTCGGTATCGGACTCATAGCGACCCTCATAGGGTTTTCAATGGCTGAGTGCTTCGGGATTGCCTTGGGAGTGGATTGCCAGGTCCTTCTCCCATTTTTGCGGTGCTGGGAATTGAACTCAGGGCCTCAAAGACTGCAGCGCAGCGCTCTACCCACTGAGCTAAATCCCAGCCCCAACTTATGTTTAGTTGTTATTAATCTCTTACAATACCTAATTTATAAATTTAACTTTATTTCAAGCATGTTTATATAGCAAAAAGCATGGTATACAGGGATTGGTACCATGTGTAGTTTCAGGCATCCACTGGGTGTCTTGGAACATATCCCTTGTGGATAAGGGGGGCTTCTGTAATTTCTTTCTGTTTATTCTCATATATGGTGAATACTTTCTGTGTCAGCAATATTTCCAGTTGTTGCATATTTTTCCATTATGGCTGGTTCTGACTCCAAGTTCATGTAACTACTGCCACTAAGATCCTGAGTTGCACTAAGTCACAAAACACAAACAGCACTGTAATATAACTCATGCTCTTAGATAAAGTAGGGATTCTCTTGTATGATCTCCAGCCAAGGTAATCCTGACTAATTTGCTTTGGTTATTTATTACTATTTAGGGACAAAATCAAAACAAAAACACACACCACCAAACCTGTCATAAAGTACACAATAATTCTCACTGCAAATTTCCTGTAAGAAATTATCTTACTCCTCAAACGTCTCAGCAATTTTCCCCTAAGATCTATATAGACAGAATCTTAAGTTTCAACACAATTTCACAATGATACAGATCCAACAGTGAAAAATTCAAACAATTCATACATTCAACACCAGGTGTTAGATAAAAAATCAGCAAGTGTTGTTCTCAGGTGTTACTGTGTACCATATACTACTTTATGTATTTGACACTTATTACTTCATTTAAGCCTTTTAACAACTTTGAGACATGTCTTACTGTCATTCACATTTTACACAAGAGGAAAAAACCCAAAGATGTTTATTACCTTCTTAAACAACAACAACAAAGTGGTAAGAGCTAACAAATGTTAGAAATAAAAAATGCTATGCAGCAAACAGAAATATTTACAAATGTGGAAGAATGTTTATGATACATGTATGACAATGACCAGAAAGAATAAAGATCAAATGTAAATAATGACTGGCAATATTATGTCATTTTGTAATTTTTATTCTTACAGGTCATTTGTATTTCCTAATGTTTCAACTCAGAATGAATAATGGCTTTGACTCCCTCCCACCAAAAGGCAGTAGAGGGTAGAAATCTGGATGACTGGAATATGTACCTATATTACCTGCAGTAAACTATCAAAATAACTGCCTATTGACTGAATCAGAGTTCAAAGTTTAGAAAATATTTAACATCATAGCTTGATCCAAAAAAACAAAAAATTATGCAAACATTCCACCATTGGGCCACTCCCCCAACCCCCCTTTTCATTATTTTTGAGACACAGTCTTAAAAATTTGTGCAGGCTGCTCTGGCCTTCATCATGCCACCTTCCTGCCTCAGCTTCCAAATAACTGGATTACAGATATATGCCCTGGTGCCAAGCTTAGAAATTACTGTTATACACCTATTTTGAGATATAATGTCCTGAAATTCAGTTCTTACCTGTCAGTTGACGTTGGGCTAGTGGCCACTGGTGTCTCCACTGGCTTTTCTACAGGTTTCTCTTGCTGAGTTGCACTAGCAGGTGCAGGTTCAGAAGATGCTGTTGTTGATGCTGGAGCAATGGATGCAGGTGTGGGAGTGGGAGCCAAAGCAGGGGCAGGGGTTGGGGCCTGAGCCACAACTGTGGTTGTAGAGGAACTAACTGTGGTTGTGGTGGTAGGACTCGATTGCTGAGCTGTAGCTGGTACTGGTGTTGTCACTGCTTTGGGCTAAACATATTCAAAAGCAAAATAATTGTGAGGAAATACATCATTATGTGATCTCTAAATTGACTATTGTTACAAGATGCTACGAACACTAATACAAACTTAAAATAAAATGACACAATAAATAATCAATTAGCAGACTGAATTATCTTCTAACTCTTCAAAGTTCCCAAGAGAATTTACCTTAACCATCAAAATCAATTAGCATTAGCCAACAATTTCAGCCTTTGTATCAAATTGGAAAAATATTTTAAAATATACAGAATACATGTCTCTGAAAAAGCAATCAGATAATTTTCCACAGAAATCTACAATTTATGTGCGTTAGTCATAACTTTAAAGTTTTTATTGCCATTTGAAAGCATTACCAAAACAACTTTTTTGGAAAAGAAATAATAAATAGATGTATGATTATTAATGAACATACCAAATACTCTGTTGCACTGTAAGAGGAAGAAAACCCCAATACTGACTATAAACAATACGTGCAAGTACAAAAAGGTTAATAATATTTTAATATATGTAACCAAAAAAATAAATACCAAATAAATTTATAATCACATGCTCAGCACTTTTTGAACTATTGTTGTTGTTGTTATTAGGTGCTGTCGAGTCGGTATCAGACTCATAGCAACCCTCATAGGGTTTTCAATGGCTGAGTGCTTCAGGATTGCCTTGGGAGTGGATTGCCAGGCCCTTCTCCCATTTTTGCGGTGCTGGGAATTGAACTCGGGGCCTCAGAGACTGCAGCACAGCGCTCTACCCACTGAGCTAAATCCCAGCCCCCTTTTGAACTATAAGCAGACATAAAGGTTCCTAGAAAGCAAAAAGCAACTTACATATATATAAAAATCATGCTATATGAGTTCCACTCTTCTGAGGATTATCAATATTCACTACTTAGCTCAGAACTTTATCGTGTGGACAAAACTTAATGTTGTAATATTGTTGTTGTTGTTAGGTACCATCAAGTCGGTATCCGACTCATAGCGACCCTCTGTACAACAGGGGAAACACTATTGTCAGTACTTCTCTGCTGTTCATAGGGTTTTCAATGGCAGATTGATTTTTGGGAGGGGGTTGCCAGGTCCTTCTCCCAAGCCTACAGCTTCTGGTGTCCCCAGGCGGTCTCCCACCCAGGTACTAACCAGGCCTGACCCTGCTTAGCTTCTGAGATCTGACAGGATCGGATGCCACAAGGCTACGGCTGCAGGCGTTGTAATACTAGACAGGATTAAAATTCAACATCTGCCACAAACCAAAGTCAATAAACTATATAAACAATGAATTGATCTGTGTCTTGTTCAACTTGAGTTAGTAGAAAGTGCGCTGTGAAAAATGTGGCTAAGGCAAGCTTAGGAGAGAAGGCTTTTAAAAAATACTGGTAGCATTTGTTGTTGTTAGGTGCCGTCGAGTCAGTATCCGACTCATAGCGACCCTACATCCAACAGGGGAAACACTATTGTCAGTGTTTCTCTGCGGTTCATAGGGTTTTCAATGGCAGATTGATTTTTCGGAGTGGGTTGCCTACAGCACCTGGTGTTCCCAGGCAGTCTCCCATCCAAGTACTAACCAGACCTAACCCTGCTTAGCTTCCAGGACTTGATGGGATCAGATGCCACTGGCTACAGCTGCAGGCCTGATAGCGTTTACTCCCTCCTTTTCCCAATTTAAGAGCCTTTTATTTAGCTCTATAACTTTCTTAACTGCCAATAAAATACTATGAAGATTATTTTGTTTGTTTGATTGGTTGAGACAAGATCTTGCTGTGTACCCCTGGCTGGTCTCAAACTAGCAATCCTCCCATCTCAGCCTCCTGAGTGCAGGATTACAGGTTTGTGCTATCACACTTGGCTCCCTTCGAAGATTTTTAATGTTCTAAAATTCCAATGAGCTGAAATCCTTAGGAAATGAATTATTCTGGATAAACTGTCATTTCACAAAGGCAAATATTTTGAATTTAAAGCTCCAAAATGTTATAATAACCAATCTAGATAAAAATGTATTTTACATGTATTATGACTATTTAATATTTTCCTTAATTATTTGTAACCAGTATTGTAATAAGCCACAGCCACATCACCCTGGCTCCTGATCTCAGATCTGATCTTGGAAGCTAAGCAGGGTCAGACCTGGTAAGTACTTGGATGGGAGACCACCTGGGAATACCGGGTGCTGTAGGCATGGGAGAGGGACCCGGTAGCCCACTCCCAAAACAATCAACCATGAAAAACCCTATAAATAGGAGGGAAACACTGTCAGACGTAGTGGTACAGCACAGTGTCAGTTAGTGTTCTGTTCTGTTGCACAAAGGGTCGCCATGACTTGGACTCAACGCACCTAACAACAATAATATTGTAATAAACTATGTCTCCAAGGTCTCTATTCCCACATAGTTACTTAAGCCTTATTCTTAATAGTGCCAAACCCCTCTGCTTTTTGAGGTTTGTCTTCCTTCTTTTTATCTTAATAGCTTCCTCTCTTTTCTTTGTAACAAGGTCTTCTCATTGTTTCCATAATCCTAACCATAGCAGCCTTCTTCCCCTCTAACACTTGGTCTCTACTGTTCAATTTAAAATAAAACTACCATGAATATCATTAGACTCCTATATAGTTCCTGTAATGAATAGGCTTCAAGTACCTATTCCTCAAAAATGCACACCTATTCTGAAACCTTTTATGCTTAACTCTTCTTCATTACATTCTGAATAGTCAAGGTTACTGTAATACTAAAGGAAATAAGACCAATAAGAAAACATATCCTAATATGTGCCTATCACATTTTCTCTTGTGTACTATGTATAAAACTAGTTGAGAAAACGAAATATGATTCAGCCTTAAAAAGCAGGAAATTATGGCACATGCTACAACACAGACGAACCTTGAAGACATCATGCTAAGTGAAACAAACCAGATACAAAACAAAAAATACTGCAGGATTCCACTTATAGGAGTTGTTAGTTTATAATATAAGCTTTCATTTTGGTGAAATGAAAGTTCTGGAGATGGATGGTCATGATGTTTGCACTTGCTCCCTATACCTTAAGTTATTAAACATTACATTAAAAAATGGTTAAATTGGTAAATTTTGCTATGTACATTTTATAATTAGGGGAATTCCAACACTAAATGATACAAAGTTTCCTCACATGACTCTGCCTCTCTGTTTTTAAAGTTTAATATTCAGAGTAAATGCTTATAGTAAAATCACTGATTCTTATTGGATTAACATTTTTTCAAGTCCAACACATGTATACTGTTTACCTGCTTTTTGTTTCCTAGTACAAAAATATACAGCAATTAAAATTTATTTCTGCAACTCTATTTTTTACTATTAACAGCTATTTTGTGACTTTGAATAAAAACCTCACACTCCACTTTTGGTCTTTGATAAACTGATTTCAATTATTCATTTAAACTTACCACACTTTCAGTGTTGCAAGTAATACTGCTGGCTATGGTCTGTCCCTCTATATCCTCATAACCCAGGCAATTTAATTTGACCATGGTGTTTAGAAGTGAGGCCTTTAGAGAAAGTGACTCGATTCCATCACTAGGTTAGAGGCCCCATGATTGAATTTTGGTGGGTTTATACGAAGAGGGAGAGATACTACACATCAATTTGTTGTTGTTGTTAGGTGCCGTCAAGTCGAGTCCGACTCATAGCGACCTTTATAGGGTTTTCAATGGCTGTTTCGGGATTGCCTTGGGAGTGGGTTGCCACGTCCTTCTCCCATTTTGCGGTGCTGGGAATCGAACTCGGTACCTCAGAGACTGCAGCGCAGTGCTCTACCACTGAGCTAAATCCCAGCCCACTACACATCAACAGAGATATAGAAATACATTGTGCTCCACCATGATGTGATGCAGCTAAGAGGAATCCCTACCACCAACTGCACTATGCTGTTTGGATTTCTAGCTTCCAAAACTCTGACCCGATTAACTTTTTCTCATAACATAGCTCCCTCAGTTATGTCATTACAGTAATAAAATGCTAACATACTGCTCAGTCTCAGATTATGACAACTCAATCCTAAATCCTATACATTAATGTCATGAGTATTTGTCTCAACTCCACTACATGATTATTTATCTTTAAATAAGTACATGGGATTGGGGATGTAGCTCAGTGGTAGAATGTTTGTCTAGCATGTGTAAGGCCCTGGGTTCGATCCCCAGCACTGCTAAGAAAGCATATAAATAAACAATCTCTTAAAGAATCCATATTCACACACTACATTAGAGAGGTTTTTACTTTCATAAACCATCCCTAATATATTTTAGTATAATAAATACAAAAAAGTTCCTGTTTAAAATTTCCTCACAAAATCACTCCATCAATTTTTTAGTTACATTTTCCTTTTCTAAGTTTCTAAAAATCTATGTCTTCACTAAGAAATATCACTGAAATCATTACCTTTCCTTATATGTCTTTTCCACTGAGAGGAATTTTCAGGTCAAGTACATAACATAATAAGTCCCTTCCTTTACAGCACCCTTTTTAAAAGCTACAAAGTAAGACATTTATTTGACTGCGAAGCACATTTTAAAATATTTATCTAGTGATTTAACTACTACAACAAAACCAATTTTAATGAGACATTTTGTATTCCAATTGTTTTATTTTACATGAAAATTACATTAAAACTACAAATATAATGTAGAGGGATA
The DNA here is from genome assembly GCA_007922755.1 of Pedetes capensis. Classification (NCBI taxonomy): domain Eukaryota; kingdom Metazoa; phylum Chordata; class Mammalia; order Rodentia; family Pedetidae; genus Pedetes; species Pedetes capensis. The sequence continues at coordinate 204,140 of VMDO01001156.1, forward strand.
AAGGGGGAGGAGATAATTTCAATGTAAGCAATGCAACTTCACAAGTACATTGGAAAAATATGGGAATACAATCCAAATATGCATTTGAGTTTTACTACATATTAGTCATAAGGTTCCAAAAACCTTGTAAGGTGATGAAAGTGTAACCATCAGTAATATAATAGTCGTATAAAGGAACAAGCCAATGCTGTATTTCTCTGTACCCCACCATCATTTATTAATAAAGGGAGAAAAAAAACCTATAAATGTATGAAGCTAGTTAACTTTACAATCGGTAAAGGTAAATTTTTAAAATCTGTAACAGTGAAGTACACAGTGTCATCATTATTTTTTAAAAGCCTGTTGTATATAAAGATATATATGATGAGGCCGAAACTTACTTTTGTCACCATAACCACCACAAAGTTTTTCTCATCAATTTTATATTCTTTGAGAGCAGTATCATCATTGAGGATTTTGCCTAATATAGTCAGAGAAAAAAAATGTTATTTAGGGCACAGTAAGCTTTGTATCACACATAAAGTCAAAACAACTTTCTATTAATTAATCACCAATATTAATTCTATCAATTAACATTTCCCCCTAAGAAAAACATTAACCAATCAGCCAAGATAAAGATAAATGGAAATGTATTAGTTAAAAAGGCATAAGCACTTGACCAAAAAATGTTAAATATATCTACTATATATAGAATGTCAATCTATTTTTCTAAATGAATGAATTAAAGATTTACTGGGCAAGGAAATGTGAACTAAATCTTAAGAAAGGGGAGAGCCTGAAGACAAAGAAAATCCAACATTTGATTGCCCACATATCCCTTGGGAAATAACCTATATTCTTTCCTGGTGGGAAGAAATGGAGAAGAAAAATTTCCTATTTCGAAAATACCAGATACTGGACAGATCAGAAGTGTTCTAATTCTACCAAAGTGAAATATTAAAAATTACTTTACAAAATGACATGGTAGACAAGGAAAGGGAAGATCAGTGTCTAAGACTATGGTCATGCTGAAGGCCAGATACTGGGTTAGGAGTCCTTCAGGTCCTTTGCCTTAAATATAGCTTTACATTTTTAAAAAGTTATTGCATCAAAAGCAATAAGCATTAAACAAGGAAGGAACAGTCAATTCTATAGAGGAATGAGAGAACAGGCGAGGTATCAAACACTGCAGTTTAAGAAAAATTAGAAAAACAAGAAAAGAAACAAAAACTATAGTTTTATCCCTGCTACTTTAGGGTGCTAAATTCTGACCTATAAATATAGTAGGAGTAAAGCACTGGACTAGCATTTTCTCTAGCCTGTTTCATAAGAGGATATACTACAAAATCTCAAATCAGCAAATGATAAGATTGTAGGCAAAGACCCACCTTACTAACATCTACATTGTGTTCAGTATTTCCTTTGAAGAAGAAGAGAATTTTCTCTTCTAGGTTTTAGTATCAAGTTTATTTTTAGCACATATTTTCCGTGGTTACTAATGAGACTGATTAAATTTGCAATTTCTTATTCATACCCTTAGCTGCTTTTTTATTGGTTCATCCTTTCCTTATTGATTTCTAAGAGCACACATAATCTGAATATAAATCCTTTATTTCTCCTGTCATTTACAGTCCTTCAATATATACGTTTTTCTGTACTCTTCAATCAATTTTGGTAGTTTATTTAAAAAATATATTCACTAAAATTTATTTTGACAGAAATACTTTCAAGTACATTAATAAACCATCAGTTCTAAATCAATAGATTAAAATAACAAGATGCTTAGTTTGGTGAAAAACACAAAAGCCAGTTACATGACACTTAGAAAAGATGAAGCAAAATAAAACTAGTTTTATGCCATGGAAAAATATATGGGGCAAATATGAATAAAGAGAAGATTGCATATTAATGCCATATTGAAATAACTGCTCTATAACTGCCTTTATCTACATAATCATGTTCCTAACAGGACCAATTTGAATATAGTAATTTGCAAGATAAAGATTTCTAAAGCTAAAACAATGTCAATATAAAGAAGACATATTAATTTCATCATTTAATCAATACCTGCATAAATTAATTTTTGACCTGCTACTGGAAAGGCATCTTTCCCCTTTTCAGATTCAATCTTCTCTTTCAGTGCTTTCACCTATGGGAAAAATTTTAAGAAAATTTTAAACCCTAAACAAAAAGTGACAATCCAGACACTAAAAACACAATGAGAAATAAAAGCTTTAATACATTCTGATTATTAATGCTTCCAAAAGCTTAAAGATCATATCTCTCCAATGTTATATCCAAAAAGACTTGTTATTAACCTAAATTATTAGGTACAGGAGACTTAACTGCTCTTTTATACCATGTGCTAAGTATACATAGACTTAAGGTATGCACAATGCCCTGGATTTGACCCCCAGTCCCACCACAAAAGAGGGGGAAAAAAAAAAGACTTTACTAGTTGACTTGATAAATTAATTTAAGGGCAAAGATTTACACAATCTGAAGAGAAATCAGAGTGTGATGAATTAATTTAAAATAAAATAAAGATTTCAAGATCAAAAGGTTTTGTTTCATATGAAGTTTTATAGGCTTATTTCTCAGAGTCAGAAAGTAAAAAAAGCCAATCTAACAGGTCTAAGAAACAAGGAGTCTCTTCTATAGTAATAATACTTCAATATTAAAAGCTAAATGTGAATGTTAAAAGGCAAATAATTCATTTTAAGGGTACTGTAATGTTTTATTATAATTGCCAAGGGGTTTCCGTAAAGACCAATTAAAACATAATGGGGACAGGCACCTGGAGCACGGTATTTTGAAAACACTTTACAGGTGGTTCCATAGTTCTGCCAAAGCTGAGAACCACTGGACTACTTAAATGATTTTAAACAAGTTGTTTGGCTTCTCTCAGCATCAGTCTGATCTATAAAGGAGGACTGGACTGGATGACCTAATGGTCTCCTCAACTCCCAAAATTATGTGATAACAGGTTCATTTTGAAAGGATTCAGAAAATAAGTCTAATCAATGTCTTAATCTGACAAGAAAGTAGGGTGGCATAGGAGTAATAAAGGCAAGGACACCTGGCTTTTCCACTGCCTAATGGGACTACGTTAAAGGTCTAAGAATCAAGGGGACAAGAATCACGGGACAGATTCCATTTCCTTCAATTTTACAGAATACTTCTGAAAATTGTCTCAGTTGACTGTTCTGAGTTTTATGTGAAAAACTGTGACACAAAGGGACATAAAGGTAGTTTCTTTGTACAATTAAAATGTGATGGTGTATATTTCCAAAATAATAGTAATGATTAGATTCAAATACATTACTATAGGAAACTGAACATAATCCTAAAAGCTTGGAAGCAAATGAAATATAATCTACTGAATTTTATAGGTGAGAAAACAGAAACAAAGTGGTTAAAACACCTGACCTATATCACACTGCTACTTAACAGTAGCTGGAAACCCAAATCATCTATATGATTTCAAGCTTTAGAGCATTTTGCAGGTACCATCCTTGCTACAATGATCCTCTTAAATTGGGCCAGTAACATCACTGCTATTCTGATGTTCCCCAACATCACTAAAATCATCAATAAATTATTTTCCACTGTTCCAAATGTCACAGATAAACCTAATACAAATAAAACTTTTAAAAAGCTGGGCACAGAAACCAGGCATGGTAGTGCATGCCTGTAATCTCAGCAACTCAAGAGGCAGAGGCAGGAGGATCACTAGTTTGAGGCCAGAGGTGCCTGTGTAACTTAGCGAGACCCTGACTCAAAATAAAAAATGGGCTGGGGGTGCATGCAGCTCAGTAGTAGATCACTTGCAAAGTATGCATGAGGCTCTGGGTTCAACCCCCAAGTACCACAAAAAGAAAAAGAAAAAAAGAAAAAGGAAAAAGCAAAAAAGAAAACCTATGCATAGTGGTAGCACTGAAGAGGATAAAGCAGGACTGCAAGTTCAAGGCCAGCCTGGGATGTCTAGCAAAACCCTGTCTATCAAAAACCACACAACTTAGCTAGGTATGGTTCAGAATTTACAAAGTTACAAAAAAATCCATAACTTCTTTAAGTCTATGACTCACCCCTGCCTTAAGGCCCTCCAGGTGGGCTGTGAAATCAAAGTTCATTATTTACGTTTAAAAAAATTCTTTCATTTTCTCAGCATCTTCAACAGTATCACAAAAATAGATGTAGAGGCAGATAAGAATCTAATTATTGGGGTTGGGGATTTAGCTCAGTGGTAGAGCGCTTGCCTCGAGACACAAGCGCAAAGCCCTGGGTTCGGTCCTCAGCACCAGAAAAACAAAAAAAAGGAATCTAATCATTTTCTACTAACATAAAGCCAGACATTGGGCTGAGGTTTAGCTCCGTTGGTAGAGTGCTCCTCTGTACCCAGAGGCCCTGGGTTTGATCTCCAGTACTGCAAAAACGGGAGAAGGGCCTGGCAACCCACTCCAGAAACAATCCCCAAAAAATCAGCCAGCAAAAACCCTCCGAGGGTCCCTGTGAATAGGACTGATGGCACCTAACAATAACAACCCAAACATTAGATTTGCAAAAAAAGTTGTAAAACAGTGTCAGTTTTTTCACTGCTTTGTTACTAGTATTGCGGAAAATATTTTTCACAAAAAAATTAAGACATTTAGTGAATTATTTTTAAATTTAACTTTTAAGACTTTGCAATTTTAATTTCTAACATGGTAAATATCCATAAATCTAAGTACATAGACAAAAGTTATTTTGGAGTCTTCAAAAACTTTCAAGAGTAGAGGAGTCAAAACCAAAACCTTTGAAAAGTGTCATCCTACATGCTAAATGACTTGCCAAACTAAGTGATGGCAGAACACAGTTGGAGTGCTCTGTGGTAAAAGATAAATTTCCTTCAAATTCCATTATTTAGAGGAAGAACAGAAATGCAATATTTGCAAACATGCCTACTTGGCTAAAACCACATGTGTCACTATGAGTACACCCAGTTCTTAGAACAGTGCATAGTGGTTTAGCACATAGTACTAAATTACCATGTGCTGAATGAATAAATGAATATACCATAGAAATACATAAAGAAAAAATATGAAAAATATAAATAGAAGAAACAGCTGGAATCTTATTCTTGACAGGTTATAATGAGTCAGACAACTGAAGAGATTTTAATGAACATATACAGTCATCCAATAAAAACTGTATTTTTTATTTTCAGTACCAACAGAATATTTTGAAATTTTAGACTACCACGAGTAGTTCAAGAAGTCTAAATAAATAACAGGCCACTCTCTAGCTTTGGATACTTAAAAAGAAGCAGGAGGAAACAACAATATCAACAACAAAAACTCCCTGTAAATTAAGAAAAGTTGGGAGGAAAAATAACCCTCTCAATTACTTATGACAAAATTGTTTTCATTAAAGAAATCAAAACTACGATTAAAGACTATTAAGAAGCCAGGTGCCAAGGCACAGTGACTTGAGAGGCTGAGACAGGAGGATCATGAGTTCAAAACCAGAGGTAGCCTGCACAACTTATAGAGAGACTGTCTCAACATAAACATAAAAAAGGGTTAGGTTATACATTGGCGGCAGAGCACTTTTTTAGCATTCATAATACTCTGGGTTCAACCACCTAGAACTGCAAAATAATAAAAAGACTATTAAGAGAATAACAACAAGAACTCCGTACACATAAATATCTATATTGTTTGACTAAAGTATCAGAGTAACAGTAAGCATGTTATTTAAAAAAGGAAAAAGACAAAAGGTACAAAATGGTATTGCGTCAGGAAAATGACAAATGACAGGAGCCATTCACAATTACAGAGTCAATAAACCCAAAAGTTCAACTTCATTAGTAACCAAAAGCACAAATTTTGATGCCACATATAACTGACCCAATACAATGCCCTACTAGTAAAAAGTTTTGCGTATTTCTTGGTGTTGATGAGCATGAAAAGATACACTCCTGGAATGGGAATTTCAGACGGTTAAAGTTTTTGAGGGCAATATAGCAAATGCCTCAAAAATTTTAAGGGGAGACATTTGACACAACAATACCATTTCTGATAATATATCAAAGAAAATAACTGAACTAGACTTTGGAATGCTTTCAATGACCTGTCCAAAATTCTGGCAAAAAATACTTCCCTTCAACACGATGATCTTTACTTCCAATCTGTTTAAGTTATCTCAGGACACAAGTTGAATTTTGTCATCCAACAAAATGCTCTATCTATAAAATCTTAAGTAACTGGTCTCCTGTTCCGACAGCTCTCAACAATTGTTCACTACACTTGGTTCTGAACCTCACTAGACACTTTGGTCCCTAGAGTCTCTACTTTCTCTTCAATCATGAGTTCTATAAGATTATAAGGAAGCTGAAAAACCCTTATCACTTAGTGACATCACATGCATCATAGTGCAACACATTACTCACATATTTATGGTGATGATAGTGTAAACAAATCTACTGTACTGCCAGTCATATGAAAGTAATGAAAGTATAGCAGATACATTTATGCACAGTTCATAATAATAAGCAACTACACCACTACTCTTACCATTTATTTATTTATTATTTATTATTGGAGACAACAGTCTCACTGCATTGCCTAGGCTGGCCTCAAACTTGTGATTTTCTTGCCTCAGTCTCTCAAGTAGCTGGGACTCAAAGCAATCTGGGAGATACCTATACAGGAAAGAACTAAGGAATTCTCCAGCCACAGGCAAGCCTTTAAGATGACTGTGCAACTTCATAAGACACAACAAGAGCACCGTAAACTGTCTTGGAATCTCTGACTCACAGAAACTAAACTACTGAGTTTTGAGATAATTTGCTATGTAGTAATAGGTAACTAGTACATACATAGATCATATTATCATCCTTATTTTCTGACAGAAAAACTAAGGCATACATAAAGGGAAGGTTAAGAATACAGGCTTTCAAGGGAGACTGCCTGAATTTGAAACCCTGTTAGTTATTCATATGAAATTTATTTTTGCACTTGTGTGGGGGGAGGGTTGTTTTGTTTTGAGACAGGCTCTTGCTGTGCAGCCCAGACTGGTCTTGAACTGGCTATGTAGTCTAGACTAGCCTCAAATTCATGGCAATCCTTCTGCCTCCGCCTCCCAAGTACAGAGATTACAGGCGTAGGCCATCATACCTGACTCTGAAATTTATTTTTGAAATGCAGATACTGTTAATACTTTTGAGCACAGATTCAAGCATTTTTAAGGCAACCTGCCTGTCTTTGATCCAATAACCCCATATTCAATAATCAATGCTACAGACATGTTCACACATAGACTTCAAAGTCAGATATGCAAAGTATATACAATATACTAATATTAAAAACTGAAAACAAACCTAAATATCCATCAAGCTGGAATAGTAATTACTGCACATTCATTTGAGTACTATGTAGTATTAATGAATGAATAGAAGATTTACAATTGTCTTGAAAGCAAAAAGGCTAGTGGCTAAGAAATTCATTTTTAAAATGCGAATATACTATAGTTGTGATTATTGTACTTTGTGTAGATAAATTTTTAAAACAGATTTAACTAGGGACAAGGCCTATCAGTTTTTTATTTATTATAAGAAGTCTAGATTACTTAACTAATTTAAGGGAAAACTAGAATTGGAAAGAAAAAAATTTTGATATATCCCTTGTCAGTACTTACTAATATTATATAAGAATATACTGCAATTTTCAGATTAAAGGGGGGAGTGCTGTCCACAGGAGGAAGCTGCCTCTATATTATCTAATTAAAAAAAAAAAAAAAGCAACTAAATTTTGGCCACTAACCATTGAGCAAAAGAAAAAACAAACAAACAAACAAAAAAAAAAAAAACAGAAAAGGAAAGGAAAAGGAAAGGAAAGAAAGAAAGAAATCACCCCAAATGTTTTTACAAAAAGATGTCATAGTTTTATACTACAGACAAAACTTTTTCCTTTTTTGTTCTTTAGGTGGTATCCTTCCACTTAAAAAACTGGTACAGGTACCAAGGAATATTTCCTAAATTGCTCCCTCAAAGCTGGTTCTGGATAACTCAAAAAAAATACAGTTGATTATAAAGATGTCTGCTGACTTGTGGGCAAAAAGGAAAAAAATTCACCACTAGACCTAAGCAAGGAAAGAATAAGACAGGAAAGGGGATTTTCTTTTTATTGAAACAATAACTGATATTATAGTGTTAATTATGTAAGAAGAGACAGTAAACAAAGGCAATCCTTTTCTTCCCTTTTTCCTGCAGTACTGGTGAGTTGAACCCAGGGCCTCATGCATGCTTTTACAAGCCCTCTACCATTGGGCCAGACTCCCAGCCCATTTTTTACTTTTCTTATTTCTGAGACAGGTTCTCACTATGTTACACAGGCTGCCTCTGGCCTCCACTTTGTGATCCTCTTGCTTCTGCCTCCTGAGATACTGAGATGAAAGGCATGCTCCACGATGCTGGCCTCAAAATCTATCCTTATAATGGAGTTATGCTCTAATAGGCTATTACTTTAAATTCACCCTCCATTTTTCCTACAGAACATAAATTAGTTATTTATTATCTAGACTAAAATGCCAACTTATGGGGCTGGGGTTTAGCTCAGTTGGTAGACTGCTGCTCTGTGCTGAGGCCTTCTGCTCAATCACCAACATCACAAAAATGGGAGGAGGACCTGAGAGCCCACTTCTGAAACAATCAGCCATTGCAAACCTTATGAATAAGTGAGAAGCACTGACAGAGTGTCAGGCATGGAACAGTGTTGGGGAATGTTTTGTTCTGTTATACACAGGGTAGCTAAGAATTGGACCTGATTTGACAGCACCTAGCAACAAGTCAACTTATACATAAAAATTCATCATATCTAAAATATATTCTAAATAGTATTATTTCAACAAACCAAAACAGACACAGATACTAGAAAATGAATAAGGTAAACTCCAAGATACTCAAACCTTGTAAAGCTTCTGTATTGGATGAATCTGGAATCTTTCACCCCTGTGTGGTGACCCATGCCTTTAATCCTAGTATTTGCCTTTAATTCCAGCACTTTTGAGGCTGAGGCAGAAGGAATAAGAGTTCAAGGCCAACCTGGGCTACAATGCAAGACTCTGTCTGAAAACAAGCAAAATATGTGCCTGCCTAATTCAAACAGAAGTAGGAGGGAGTAGCTGAAAAATCATTTTATCTGCTTTCTGAACCATGTAGGACGTGTTCATAAGTACAATTAATTTGTAACTGATCTTCCTACACTGCTGAAATAGGTTTACATAATGTTTAAAGAGTTTACAAAGTTTATTACTCAAGTTGTAAAATTGGCTTTCTGAGATACTACACAAGGAATTTATCCAAACTTGTAAGGAACAAGGAACAGATGATACACTGCCTTTCTGTAGGATTCATTATGCTACAGACGGGTTAAATTTATATTTCAAAAAACTTCACAGAAATTGAATGCATTACTACCCCCAAAATCTCAGTTTCCAAGTAAAAGTGGCAGGATTTTGTTCACTGTTTACACACTGCTCACAACTGTTGCTCTGTTTCACACCTCAGGAGGCTGAAGCAAGAGAATCACAAGTTTGAGGCCAAAAGCAACCTGTGTGATTTAGTGAGACTGTGTTTCAAAATAAAAGATAAAAGGGGGTACTGCAGGCACCTGTCTACTATGCACAAAGTCCTAGGTTCAACATCTCTGGAATACTGTCACACACACACACACACACAAACCACAAAAACACAAAAAACTGATGATGCTTATAATGTCAAACTGAGAGAATGAGAATATCTCACTCATACAAACTTTTCTTAGCAAGGACAATGAAAAGACTAATTAAGATAAAGGAAAACTGATAAAAGCACAACTTATTTCTAATTTTACAATTGAGTACAGAATTTCAGGTCCATGATCTTACCTGATTTTTACATCAACTTTAAGGCAGGAAGGTCAGTTATTATTACTCCCATTTTATGATGAGAAAGAGATGTCTAAAGTACTGTGCTCCATGACAAAGGATGAGTCCAAAGGGGGAACACAGACACATGTTCCCCTTTAGTTTAAGAGTCTAACAAGTGCCTCTGAAAGAGCGAGATGTGGAATAAGTTAAACAAAATCAAGATATACTCTTGGGTTTTCCTGTGAGGAGGACTATAAGGCTATAACTAAAAGGGACATGAAGACAGGGGGGTTTTATTAAGATGGGAAAAAAATGCATGCATACTCTAGAAATGGAAAAATCAATGATGCAGAAGAGAAATGGAGTTCTGATGAAATCATGCTGTTATAGTTTGAATATGAAATGTCCCCCACAGATTCATGTGTTGACCACATGGCCCCCAGCTGGTGGTGCTATTTTTGGAGGTTCTGGAAACTCTAGGAGGTAGGGCCTAGTTGGAGGAAGTAGGTCACTGGAGATGTGCCTTTGAAGGTTAGAGTGGACCCAGTAACTTCCCCTTTCTGCTTTATGTCCTCTACGAGGAGAATAACCTCGTCCTCCACACCTTCCTGTTGCTGTGATGCTCTGTTTAGGCACATGGGACCAAGCAACCATGGAATGAACCCTCTGAAACCACGAGGAAAACAGATCATTTTTTTCTTATATTGTTCTTTCAGGTATTTTGATCATAGCTACACAAAAGTAGCTGATACAAATATCCTTTAAAGATGATAGGAGATGAGCCGGGCGCGGTGGCGCATGCCTATAATCCCAGCAGGTTGGCAGGCGGAGGCAGGAGGATCGCAAGTTCAGACCGGAGGCAGTCTGCGTAACTTAGCAAGGCCCTGTCTCAAAAAGTAAAAAAATGGGCTGAGGGTGCAGCTCAGTGGTCCAGCACTTGCAGAGCATGCAAGCGCGAGGCCCTGGGTTCAACCCCCAGTACCGCAAAAAAAAAAAAAAAAAAAAAAAAAAGGAGATGGGATTTAGCAGAAATGAGCAGAGATTGGTTTTAGTACATTCACAATAGATAGCCATCTAGAGTTACAAAGCAGATAGCAGGTAGGTATGGATAGCTGTGCTAGGACTTTGTAGAAGCTCTGTCCTGATTCAAAATTCTCAATAAAAGTATGGTTATCAGCTGAAAATAAGGAAAGGAAATAATACGAAATCTTCCTATGGCAGTGTAAGAGTGAATGAACTGGCATGACTATCAGGTTAAGCACATGTCCAGGCATTACAGCTCAATTTTCTCAAGGAATAAAAACAGGAAAATACTATAGATCTCATCCAGCCCTATAGACTGAAGCCAACCCGAACTTCTCTTTGTAATCCAGATTCATAAGAAGTGTCATCTCCACTTGAATGTTTAATAAGCATCTTAAATCTTGAGTTCCTATCCCAACTCCCAAAGCTGCTCCTCTCAGTCATCCACATCTCAGGAAAAAGTACAAGTATTTGCACAATTTACATCACTAAAATTAGGTGTACTCACTTATTTCTCAACTTCTCTCACTCCAACCCATCAAAAAATCCTCACAATTCTATCTTCCAAAACATACTCCAATTTCATCTCCACTCCTACTTACCTTGGTCCAAAGTGTGAGTTAACTATTACATAAGCCTCCCTGCTTTCTTTCTTGCCCACTCTACTAACCACTCTCCACAAAGCATCAAGGTACCTTTAAAAATCATAAACCAAATATTTCTTCCCTGCTGTCCCATTTTACCTTGAAAAACCCTATCCTACAACATCCTTCATGCTCTGCCCCCTTGCCTAACTCTCATCTCCTTTCCTTCACTTCAGCAATATAGGCCCTTGTGATCCCGAAACACACTGTTAAGTCCTAACACTTCCCTACAGAAAACTTCTCATGATTATTCAGATCTCAGCTTGTGTGTCACTTTCTTCAGACAAGTCTTATGGGACTAGATAATTTAAAACTAGCCACCCAGTCAAACACTATCCTATCTCCTCACCCTATTTCAGTTCTCTACAAAGTGTTTACCATTATAGTCCTTTTAACATTTTTTGACTCTTATCCCACCATACTTTACACACCATGACAGCATAACCTGACTCAACAAGTATTTGTCAAATACATAAATCAGCATCCAAACAAATGCACTACAATGAATGATCACTGACTTGACAATTTACCAAAATTATCTAATTCATTCAAAGTATCTTTATTAAATGTCCACTGCGTGCCAGACATCCAAAAACCAAAATGTCACCCAATAGACATCACACTAGATTTTCCAATTTCTTCCTGTGTTTGCTCTACCAATATCCCAATAACTCTTAACTTCAGCCCACAATATGGTATTTTCACTTATTACTCAATGCTTTAATCATCTAGGAAACTTCTATAATAAGGCACCATATCTAGCATGATTATATTGAAAATACAATAAACCACAACAGAAACAAAATCACTAATAACTGATGGCTAGCAAACAGTGTACACAGAACAAGTACTAAAGCAACATTTTATAACAATGACCTACGTTATAGAGATAAACCACAAAGTGAGGTAATGCTTTACAAATTATTGTACATCACAATGAACATGCAGTTTACAGACATTAAACTTTATAGCCAGATTCCATGGCACACATCTGTAATCCCAGCTACTCAACAGCAGGAGCAAGAATTTGAGGCCAGAGGCAGCTAGTACAACTCAGCAAGATTCCATCTCAAAATATAAAAAAGGAGGTAGAGGTGCAGCTCACTGGTACAGCCCTTGTCTAGCATGGGCCCCAGGTTCAACCCTCCAGTACTGGGAGGGAAAACAACTATAATTCTCTTATCAAAAAGGTACACTGTAAGCAGTTTCTGTGTCATTTATATATAATAATGTAACTATGTTTCAGCTTTTGCATTTAAAGTCTCATCTCAAATTTACTGGGCTTTTCTTCTGTTATTCAAAGCACATAATTGCCACCAAGGGTTGGCAGACCACAGGATTAACCTGCATAACATATACTTTTATTTTTTGAAACAGGGTCTCCCTATGTAGCCCAGGCTGTCCTCAAACTCTTGATCCTTCTGTCCCACCTCCTAAGTGCTAAAATCATAGGTGTGCACCTCTACATCTCGCTCACATATACTCTGTCATCAAAATACTGTACTATATTGCAATTATCTCAAAATTTTTCATCTTTATCTGTCCATTCTTCAGCAATACAACAAAACTATGGATCTCAGCTTATAACTGTGTGCTAAATGTCCCACTAAATGCTCATCATGCCAAGAAACTGCAGAATTTTTAAGAATTTTATAGTAGTGAGCTAGTCTGAGTCTTCTGTATTTTGGACATGCTGTCAGGAGGGACTAATCCCTGGAGGACATTATGCTTGGGAGAGCGGCAAGTCAAGGAAGAAAAAGGAAGACCTTCAACTAGATGGATTGACAGTGTCTGCAACAATTGGCTTAAACATAAAAAAATTGTGTGTATGGCACAGAGCTGGGGAGTGTTTCATTCTGCTATACATAGGGTTGCTATGAGTTGGACCTGACTCAACAGCCTCTAACAACAAGTGGTCTATTAGATATATCAGACTGCTTTCATATGTGGGCGATTCAAATTTCTTCCACAGTAAATCATGTACTTAAAACCTCACAAAATGATGAAATCTCTTTTAGCAAAAGTCTCCACACTTCACACACAACATCTGTCATTTGACTCCTTACTGTTTGAATGTTTTAAGAGTGATTAATTATTATTGCAAAATAATTTTTAAAAACTTTGTAAAGATTAACACTAAAGGCAGTACATGGTAATGGTCAAAGAGACAGTACAAAGAAAGTCTTGCTAGCTTTAAAAAAAAAAAAAAAAAGAACCAACACTGTTGAGAGAAAAGACTTTCAACTTTCAAAACCTACAGAAAATAAAAACACCTTAAAACCATATTGTCTTGGCTGGGCATGGTGGTACATGCCTGTAATCCCAGCAACTGAAGAGGCTGAGACAGGAGGATCAGAAGTTTGAGGCCAGATGTTGTCTATGTAACTTAATGTTTTTTAGAAAGGAGGGGTACTGGGGTGCAGCTCCGTAGTAGAGCACTTTCCTTGCATGCACAAGGCCCTGGGTTCCACCCTCAGGAACACAAATTAATACTAATAAAAAAAATTGTTTTGTTTTTCCCATATTGTACATCCCCCTACCCTTTAGCCACTAAAGCCTTGATTAGGTGAATAAAGCTCCCAGAAGACTCAAACCATATCTCACAAGTTCCTGTACTCCTCCAGTCCTGCCAGCAGAGCCCACTAAACATTTACTTGTTCAACAAATGAATCATTCCATGACTGTCCTTATCTCTCAACCTTTTCTCTCATTTTTGCTCATGCTAATTTCAAACTCATAAAAGTTTCCATACAAAGTACCTTACTTAATTTCCTTGGTCCCTTCCAGGTAAAAATTAAACAAGGCCAAACCTTAAAACAAACCAAAACACAAGTCTTGGAGGTCAAAATCTATAAACTGTAGATATCTCATGTTGTTGTTGTTGTTGTTAGATGCCATCGAGTCGGTATGCGACTCAAAGCAACCCTGTATACAACAGGTGAAACACTATTGTCAGTGCTTCTCTGCTGTTCATAGGGTTTTCAATGGCAGATTCATTTTTTGGGAGGGGGTTGCCAGGTCCTTCTCCCAAGCCTACAGTATCTGGTGTTCCCTGGCGGTCTCCCATCCAAGTACTAACCAGGCCCGACCCTGCTTAGCTTCTGAGATCTCACAGGATCGGATGCCACAGGGCTACGGCTGCTGATATCTACAGTGTAGATATCTCATAGGTCTCACTAAAATCTTATCTTTATAACATTTTTAGATCTAGTTCTAATATTCCAAGTTACAATTTCACAACAAACTAGAAACAAGACATTTATTGACACCCATTAAGATAATTTTCATTTTTTTTACCGAAATTCTAAAGCACTGTATGAAAAGTATTAATTAAAAGTTACTATGGAATTAAAATAAGGGTTAGAAGTGTAGCTCAGTGGTAAAGAGCTTGCATACGGTCCTGGGTTCCTAAATTTGATCCCCAGGTTGGGTGGAATTAAAATGGGTGTCTTGAAAAACATTTTTACAGTACTAGTTTTATTGCATTTTACATTGTTAATAGCAATAAATCATATAAGTAGTAACAAAAAAAGTTGAAGAAGCCACTAACAACTTATTGAATACAACTGAAAGTGTAGCTTGCTACATTTCCTAGAAATAAACTAGAAAACAAAACGTAGTTAAGAATTTATACAAATACAGCATTGGCTCTACCATAGTAATATACCTGTAACATGCATAAAGAGTTAAATTTTACAGAGCATAAATCCACAGATAATACAATGTGAGAGAGAGAGAGAAGGAGGAGGAGGAGGGGAAAAAATGAAAACCTTATTTAGGTTTTAATTCTGGAACAAATTCCAAATATTTTAAGCTGATAAAATTATTATGGCACCAAAATTATCACTCCAAAGAAGCCAGGGGCACTTTATGTAGTTTGCCTAAAATCATTACATAGAAAATCACATTTTAACTTTCATCCTTCAACTTACACACTAAGCAGTAAAGGAAAATCCAAAAAATGTGATTCTATTAGTAATACAGTGTTGGCAATTACTTCTGAGGACCCTGAAAACTTTCTCATGCACAACTGATATTTTCTGTACCATTAAAAATTTATTACATATGTCTAACAAATAATGAAATAACTTAATATCAAATCATTTTGTGCTACGTTTCCAAAAAGGCTGAGAACTGTTAGTTTCTTAAGCAATTAAAGCTGTAAAAGACTAGATTAAATAAGTAAAACAACACTGTATCTTCAAAGTTATCTACTAATTAAATAACAGATCTCATTTATGGAGCAACAATTAAATACCTTTTAATCCTCACCTCTTTGCAGGTATTATTCCTATTTTAGAAGACGAAGCAAAGTAATATGCCCAAGGTCGTAGCAAGTAAGTTACAGAGCCATAAATGGAAACTCAGGTCTATTTAATTAACACCAAGAACCCTGATCTCCACCCAAATACAATCAACTATATTTTTGTTAACATAAGTGAACGTGAAGTTGTTGGTTTAAATTTGGCATTGCAACAATCTTAACAGTGCACAGCGTCACAACTGCAGAACATATGAGTAAATTTACACTCGGGGCATTTTTAGATTCTTGGCACAAAGTTGTATTAACTTCGCTGTGTCTGTTTTTGCAGTCAGAAATGCGTAAGACGGCATTAGAATTTATCACGTGGACTTGTGAAGTTCTTAAGGCTTTAACTGCAGAAGAAATTTAAAGTTTTTATGTTCTTTTATCTCCCTGAAATGCTATTACTCGGGGAGTCAGAGGAGCATGCAGAGTTCCAAGATTTCTAAGAAAGAGGACCCGTGAAATCTGGACTTGCGTTTAAGCCTGGATTTGCAGGGCTCTAATGCAAAAATCTTCACCGCCAAAGGGGCCTCAGAGTGTAATCCACATGTGGGTGTGGGTTCGGCGGCTGGAGAACCCCCATAAAACGATCCAAGACATACCCAAATGAAGGGGCAAACAACTCCAAGGGGCAAAGAATTCATTTCGCCACCCCTAGCCACTCACCTCCTTTACCGCTGCAGACGGAACCTGATATTTTTTGAAGTCTCATCATCTCAGGTTACCAGCCCCTAGACCTCAAAGCTTCACCAGGTCCTCGCAGGGGCAGCGGCGACGCCTCCCTTTCCCTCCCCCACCTGTGCAGAAGGCCAGGCTCCTCCACCGAGGCGGCCCCGGCCTCCCCTCCCCCGCCAGTCCCCCCACCACGCGCCGCCGGCCCAGGCCTCCAGCGCCCGCGGGCTGGAGCTCCTCCACGCCATCCGCCGCCAGCGTCCAGCCACCTCTTCCCCATTCTACAGCCACAAAGCCGGTGGCTGGGCCGCAGCACGCAGGTGGGGACCAACCGTCCCCGGGCCCGCGGCCCGCGCCCGTCGCACCCCCGGCTGCTCCCGAGGCGCTTCCGGCTGCGCCCAGCGCGCCGACCCTCGCCCAGGCCTAGCGAGCCCCCGACGCTCCCGCCGATGGCCGCCCCCGCCGGGCCCGCGCCCCGCAGCGCGTACCGTCTCCTCCGGGTCGATGTCGATCTTGAAAGTCTGCTGCTGGAGGGTCTTCAGGGTGACCTGCATGGTGCCGCCGCAGCTCCGCTGCCGGGCCTGCGCCGGGTGCTGGCCGCTGGGCGGGGTCTGTGGCCTGTCCGCCCCGGGGTCGCCCGCGCTCCTCGCGCTCTCGGTAGGAAGGCAGTGGGGGTGGGGGCCTGTCACATTCGCCCCGTGGAGCCTCTCTCCAGGCCAGCGCCCCAGGCCGCCCCGCTGCTCCCCGCGACCGCGGCCTTCCTGGAGAATTCGGGCCAAAGTGCTTCCTCACGCGCCAGCTGCCGAGTCCGCAGGAGGTGCGAGGAACTCCTCAAGACCAGCAGAGAATCCGCTACCTCACCACAGGACGGTGGCCGCCATCATCGTGACTAGCCGAGACGTGCCCCCTCCCCCATCAGAAGATCTTGGGGGATGGGGCCTGACCGGCGAAGCGCGCAGGCGCAGGGTGCGGCGAGGCTGTGCGCATGCGCAACTAGGAACTCCGCCTCTGAATTGGGGACGGGGAGGAGGTTGGCTCAGGAATGTCGGCGACCCAGATCAGACGTGCGCAG
Organism: Pedetes capensis; assembly: GCA_007922755.1. Classification (NCBI taxonomy): domain Eukaryota; kingdom Metazoa; phylum Chordata; class Mammalia; order Rodentia; family Pedetidae; genus Pedetes; species Pedetes capensis. The sequence continues at coordinate 221,724 of VMDO01001156.1, forward strand.
GCGCACATCGCCGCGGCTGCCGCGGTCCCGGCTACCCAGTCAATCCTGCAGCCCGACAGCCTTTCCACCTACTCGCTGTCGCCTCGCCGCCTACGTTCAGGCTCCGCCCGGCAGCGCAAATTGCGCAATCTATAGCCTGGGAATCGCTACGTGGGACAGCACTGAGTGGATACAGAGCCTGGAGCCTGGGACCTAGAGGGCGGTACGTCTGGCGGAGTTAAGCCAGAGGATTGTGGTAACGAGAGTAATAGCCCAGCATTAACCCGGCGCTTCCGCGGGGCGAGCCTGTGTGATGTCGTCTGATTATTTAATCCTGGGTGACAGACTCCAGGCCCGGACTGCCTGAGTTCAAATTTTGTATTGTCAATAGCGGTGGGACCTTGGGCTGAAACATGAAGGATGAATTTAAAACGGAAGCCACGTTATGTTATTCTTTTGAGCATAATTGTCCTATGGTTCTTCATCTCTTCCAGAGGAAAAGGCAAAAAGTTCTTAGATTTGGATGCATCAACAACTCACCTTTCCCTGAATCGCCTTGCTCTTCCTGGGATTGTTGGTGAATAGTAAGCAGTTCCTCCGCACCACCACCACCAAGAGCCTTCCTTTGCATTTTCTGTTTGACTCCCCTCCTACTAATCTGGTCAAATGTCAGCATCATAGTGAATCACAACTCCTCCAGCTCCGTTATTTTTCTCTATACCATTTGTCACTTTCTGATTATCATGTAACAGTACATATTTATTATGTTTACCATCTTTCTTCTTTTACACCCTAGACTGAAGTTGCTCAAAGGCGTGAATTTTATTCTATTCACTTATATGCCCCTAGCACGTAAGAAACATACCTATAACATTGCAGGCATACGGTGTTAGTGGAATGGGTAAATGTGCATCCGGTTCCTTAGTAGTAAAATAGAGACAATAATGCCGTTCTGCTTATTGGTTGTTGGAGAAAAGAGTGGAATAATGCATGTAAAATCTTAGGGCTAGGAACATAATGAAGAGTCCATAAGTAGTAAGCTGTTAGTGCAGTTGTTAGGTGCAGTTAAGTTGGGTCCGACTCATAGTAGCCCTATGGTCAACAACAAAACACTTTCCGACACTGTGTCATGCACCTGATCCCTTATATGTTTAAGCCTATTGTTGCAATTACCAGGTCAATCCATCTAGTTGAGGGTCTTTCTTCTTCTTTTTTCTTTGACCTGCCACTCTCCCAAACATCATGTCCTTTTCCAGGGATTGGTCCCTCCTGACAAGTCCAAAATACATCAGATGCAGTCTAGCCGTCCTTGAGTCCAATGAGCACTCTGGTTGTACTTCTTCTAGGACAGATCTCTTGGTTCTTTTGGCAGTCGATGGTATGGTCAATGTTCATTTCCAGCACCATAATTCAGAAGCATCAATTTTTCTGTCTCACTTATTTAACATCCAGCTTTCACACAAGTATGATGCAACTGAATATACCATGGCATGAGTCAAGTGCACCTTCATCTTCAATGTGACATCTTTACTTTTCAACGCTTTAGAGAGATCTTTTGCCTCAGCTTTTCCCAATGCAATGTGTCTTTTGATTTCTTGACTGCTGCTTCCATGGATGTTGATTGTAAGACCAAGTAAAGCAAAATCTTGGACAACCTCACCTCAATCTTTTCTCCTTTATCATGAAGTTGCTAACCCAGTTGCAAGTGTTTTTGTTTTGTTAATGTTGAGGCACAATCCATAGTGAAGGCTGTGTTCTTTGGTCTTCATTAGTAAATGTTTCAAATTCTCTTCGCTTTCAGCAAGCAGAGTTGTGTCATCTGCATAACGCTGGTTGTTATTGAGTCGTCCTACAATCCTGATGCTGTGTTCTTCATAAAGTCCAGCTTCATGGATTATTTGCTCAGCATAGAGATTGAGGAGGTACAGTGATAGGATACAGCCATGATGCACACCTTTCTTGACTTTAAGCAGTGTTTCCTTGTTCTGTTCAAAAGATTGCCTCCTGGTCCATGTACAGATTCCTTATGAGTACAATTAGGTGCTCTGGTATTCCCATCCTTCACAGTGTTATCCATAACTTGTTATGATCCACACAGTCAAATGCCTTTACATAGTTGATGAAACACAGACAGATATCATTCTGGTATTTTCTGCTTTCAGCTAATATTTACCTGACATCAGCAATGATGTCTCTTGTTCCATGTCCTCTTCTGAATCTAGCTTGATTTTCCCATAAGTTCCCTGTCCATATACTGCTGCAGTCTTTTAAATGACGTTTAGCAAAATTTTACTTGCATGTGATGTTAATGATATCATTCAGTAGTTTACACATTTGGTAATTTCCACATTTGGTTGGATTTCCTTTCATGGGAATAGGTACAAATATGGATGTCTTCCAGTCAGTTGGCCAGGTCGCTGTTTTCCAAATCTCTTGACATGAACAAGTTAGCACCTTCAGTCATGCATCTGTTTGTTGAAACATCTCAATTGGTAATCCATCAATTCCTGGAGCCTTGTCTTTTGCCAATTCCTTCAAGGCAGCCTACTGGTAAATCCAGAATTTGAACTCAAGGAACTGGTGCTCCTAAGTGTCTAGCTGTGCTGCCCCTGAATAGGGCTCCCTGTTGCCTGTTTGACTTATACAAGTGGTCAGTATAAAAAACAGTTATAGTCAGACCACTAGCTAAGTGATCAATTGTAAATCACCTCTCTGGCCCAACATCCTCACAGAAACAACATCTCTACTTGATTTTCCATGGATTCTAGAAGCTTGAATATAATTCTTTTATGGAACTTTCCCTAAATAACCTCCCTCTCTACTCACCTGGTATTTCCCCTTTCATAGTACATATCTCCCTGCACTGTAATTTCCACCCCTGGACCCCGTACTGGGAGGCTAACCCACCATCTTGCATGCCCAAGCATACTTTGCAAGTACTCTATCGCTGACCTGCGCTCCCAGCCCTTTTTATTTATTTTTTTATCTTGAGATAGGGTCTCATTAGGTTTCACAGGCTGCCTCTGTCCTCAAACTTATGATCCTCCTGCTTCCACCTCCCAAGTCGCTGGGATTATAGGCGTGAGCCACTGTGCCAGGCTATCCTGCACTGTGATTACATAGCCAGTTTTGTGCTCTCTGTCTTCCTGGATATCTACTCTTTTTCACCAGGTGAACTCATCTTGGCCCTTTCTTTGAGATCCCTCAAAGACTGGATCTTTCCCCTCAGCTGTAGAGTTAACCAACTACCTAAACAATATTTTCGTTTGAAATATAACAAGCTTCTTAAAAATAGCATGGCCAAAAGAACAGTGGGCTTTCCTGCAGATGCCCCTTTCCCTTGTAAACTGTTCCTCTTCTTGTCCCCTATCTTAGTTCATGGCATCACTATCTGTCTAGGTACTCAGACCAAAAGCTAGTCTTTATTCCTAAGTCCCCTTTTCCATACTTCCCTCTGTCCAACTACCACATTCAATCCACTATCAAGTCCTATTAATTTTATTCTCCAATTTATATCCCCAATTCAGCCATTTCTATTTCTACAACTAAAGTGATCCTTCATTTTTCACCTGCCTCCCAACTGGTCTCTCTGCTCTTTTCCCCAACAGCCTCTTTAGTAGTCAAAATAGTCCTTTTTATTTATTTTATTTTATTTTTTAAGATAAGGTCTTGCTATGTAGTCCAGACTGGCCTCAAACTCATGATCCTCCTGCCTCAGCCTCCTGAGTGCTTGGAATACAGGCATGTGCCACAATACCCAACTCAAAGTCGCCTTTTACAACCATGAATCAGATCATGTCACATTTTTGCTTAATACCTGTGTTAATCAGATTTCCTTTGCTGTGACAAAATGCCTGAGATAATCAACCTTTTTTGTTTGCTTTGAGACATGGTTTTGTTATGTAGCTCAGACTGGCCTGGAACTTCTATGTAGTCCAAGTTTGCCTTGAATTTGTGATCCTCTTGCCTCTGCCTCCCAATTTACTGGGATTATAGGTGTGTGTCAACATACTGGGAGAGATAATCCGCATATAAGGAAGGTGGAAAGATTTATTTTGGCTCATGGTTTCGGAGATTTTAGTACATAATCATTTGGTCATGTTGCTTTGGGCTTATGGTGCACAGCATATCTGGGGGGAAGGTATGGCAGCAGAGCTGTTCATTTCCCGAAGCAAAGAAAGAGATGGAAAGGGGCTATAATCCCAACATCACCTTCAAAGACATGCTCCAGTGACCTGATTTCCTTCCACTAGGCTCCACCTCTTCAAGCTTACACTATCTTGCAGTAGCATCCCAGGTAGCAACCAAGTCTTTAGCATGTGGGCCCTTGCAGGACATTTAAGATCCCAAATTTAACAATAGCTAATTGTCCATTAGAAACAAATTCAGACTTTTTTCGTGGCCTTTGAAAGCCCATGTAGTCTGATGCTTGCCAAATTCTCTGAATTCATCTCTTCTCTCTCCCTCTCATTTACTGTCACCCCTTTGTCCCACCTTTCTTTCATCCCTCAAACAGGCTAAGCTGGTTCTGTTCTCTGGGCCTTTGTACTTGAGGTCTCTTTAACTTGAAACTCTGTTTTTCCAAATAGTTGAATGGCTAACTCCTTTTCACCTTCTTCTTCTATATAGTTGTTTGGTTTTTGAAACAGGGTCTTACTATGTAGCCCAGACTAGTTTCAAACTCATCATCTTTCTGCTCCAGACTCCCTAGTGTTGCAACTATAGTTGTGTGCCACCATGTCTGATCTGTCCTGGTGATTTGAATGTCCTCCTTGAAACTCATGTTGTTGCCATGGTAACAGGATTAAGAGATAGGGCCTTTAAGAGGTGATTAAGTCACAAGGGTTCTTCCCATAAGAATGGGTTAATGTCATTGTCACTGGAGTGGGTTCCTGATAAAAGTGAACTGGTTCTCTCTGGCATATACTTTCTTTCTCTTCCACCATGTTATGATACAGCATATGTAGTCCAGATGCCTTCCCAGATGCCAGTGCCATGCTCCTGGACTACTTAGCTTCTTGAAACCTGAGCCAAATAAACTACTATTGTATATAAATTATACAGTCTTTGGTATTTTGTTATAGCCACAGTAAATGGACTATAACAGACTTGAAGTCAAATCTTGCTTACTCAGGGATGACTTTCCCAACAAACTTAACAATATATAATAAACACATGCAAGTTGGGTATCCCTTATCTGAAAATTTAGGGGCCAGTAATGTTTCATGTTTCAAATCCTTTTGGATTTTAGAATATTTGCATTGATTTTTTAGATTGACCATCCCTAGTCTGAAAATCTGAAATCCAGATACTTCAAAATCCAAAACTTTTTGAGCACCGTCAGGATGCTTAACCTATATTAAGCTTTTTCTCTAGATAAGGCACTTGCTTCTTAGAGAGAGAATTCACTGTCTTATTCATAACTGTTTCTTTAGCACCTCCAGCAGTGCCTAGATCACACTGGTGCTCAGTAGCATACACTGACTGCCTCCTACCTCAGCTGTAAGTTCCATGAGGCCAGGTTTTATGTCAGTCTTGCTCATTTTGTGATCTTCAGAGTCTTGCACAATGTAAAATGCTCAATTGTTGTTGTTGTTAGGTGCCGTCGAGTCGGTATCCGACTCATAGCGACCCTCTGTACAACAGGGGAAACACTATTGTCAGTGCTTTTCTGCTGTTCATAGGGTTTTCAATGGCAGATTGATTTTTGGGAGGGGTTTGCCAGGTCCTTCTCCCAAGCCTACAGCTTCTGGTGTTCCCAGGCGGTCTCCCATCCAGGTACT
>VMDO01001157.1:0-143235 GCA_007922755.1 Pedetes capensis
TTCTAAAAAAAAAAAAACTAAAAAAAAAAAAAAAAAAAGAACTAACAGCAACCCTAGGGGAGGAAAAGATTTTTTCTCCCTCATTCATTGCTCAGTTCATGACTGAGCCCTTCTAACAAACAACAGATTAACAAGAGAAAAGTATAACAAATGAAGGGTTTTGTTTGCTTATTTGTTTTTGTTTTTGTTTTCTTTGGTGCTAGAGATTGAACCCAGGGTCTTGTTCACGCTAGGCAAGTACTCTATGACTGAGCTGCATCCCCAGCCCCTATTTAAGTTTTATGTGACATGGAAGACTTCAGAAATGAAGACTCAAAGAAACAGAGGGTTGATACATTTTTATGCTTGGTTTCGATAAGATGATAGACAGTTGGGGAGATGAATGGACAAATGAAAATAGTAAGCAAGGCCAGCTTGATCAGACTCTTCTCTGCGTCCCAGGGTCTTCAGAGATAAAGATGCTCCCTTCTTCTGCGTCCAAGGAGGGTCCCTCTCCAATGAGGTCTTATGGCTACTTCAGAGGAGAAGGGTGAGGGGAAAGTAGAAGAGTGACCTTCCTGCTTCTGTGGGGTTTTGCAAATGTCAAGGCGCTGTATTTTTTGAGTAGTTTGTCTTTAACCTCATCACTAACAAGAGTCATGGGAAGGATTCCAACTCAGATGTGACTCAGAATTCTCTTAGCTTCTAAAAGGAATTGGTTCAGGGAGTAGGTGAAAATCCCCACACCAGGGATCCCATGAATATAAATTTCAATTGCACCTAAGTGGGGTATGAGGATAGGCTGTTTACCTTTCCTTACTGCCAATCTCAGAATGTTTTCTGCCTCTGATTAAACAGATTCTGCCTTGGGGTGGAGGGTGGCGTGGCACGGAAGTAAGAGAGTGACTCTCCAGGCAGCTTGTATGAGGTCTGACCTTGATCTTCCCACCCCTCCAGTATCTTAGTGTCCCTTCTCCCCCATCTAATATCATCCCAGCGACAGAACCACCTTAATCATCATGCCTTTTCTCCTCTTTCCAGCACTGCTGCTCTCTCTATTCCTACTCTGTCTACAATGTCATAAACACATGTGCGCCCATCCCCAAGCAACATTCACATGGACTGACTTGCAAAAAAGCCCCCCTAGAAGGTGAAGGATTCTAGGGGAAAGGAGTTAGTATCCCTCTGACAGGATTACTCCTATTTACAATTGCTCTCCTAGTCACTTTGAGCCCTGCATTCATTGGAGGAAAGTCTCACTATCTCCTGCCTGAACTTGGAGTCCCTAAGTCTCTGGTCTATGACTTTGCAGTCCTTGCTCTTCCTCATTGGAACCTCACAAGGCCCTTCTGCCTCACCTCTCACAAAGTCTGGCACCACACCATATCTGTTACTTGTTTAGAAGTGAGGGGTGAGTATAAGTCTCTGTTTTACTTACCCTTGTGCTTAGGAATAAGCAGGGATTTAAAGATACCTATTACAGAGGCTGGGGTTTAGCTCAGTTGGTAGAATGCTGCTCTGCACTTTCTGAAGACCAGGTTTTGATCCCCAGCACTGCAAAAACTGGAATGACTGGCAATCCACTTCCCCCCAAAAATAATCCCAAAACAATCAGCCATTGAAAACCCCATGAGGGTTGTTGTGAGTCAAAAACAACTCAATCAAACCTAACAACAACAACATAGAGGAACAACAACAATACAGAGGTGGGGCTGGGGTTTAGCTTAGTTGGTAGAGTGCTGCTCTGTGTTGTCTGAGGCCCTGAATTCTATCCTCAGCATGCTAAAATGGGAGAGGGACCTGGCAACACTCCCAAAACAATCAGCCATTGAAAACCCTATGAATAGCAGTGAAACACTAACATAGTGCTGGGCAGGACACAGTGTCCAGGAGTGTTTTGTTCTATTGTACATAGGGTTGCTATGAGTTGGACTCCAATCAACAGCACCTAACAACAACAATACAGAGGTTAGCACCTTACATGGGGGTTGCATTCTAAAGTTGGTGTGCAAAGCAAAGCTTACATTGTCAAAATCACCCTGGAAAATCCCTTATACTTCCCAGTATAAAATACATGGTATTGTAGTTACAATACTGTACGCTAATATGGGTATATAGTAGTATGCATAGCACATAATTAAAAGTACAAGTGCATAATACAGTCCTGAAGTATTTTTTAATTATATGAAAGAAAGAGAGAGCCCACAGTTGAACTTGAATAAATAAAATGGGGATGCTCATGCTACCACTCAGTATCTTTCACCTCAACTCCCACAGGCTTTTCTAACACTTCTAAGTAGGCTTAAGGGCTCCATTTACATGAAAAGACACAGCTCCAGGAACCTTTGAAGCCTTCTCTCAAGATACACAATCACCACAAAAGGAAAAGAGAGAGCATTCTTTCACACAGATCTCTTTTCCTGTTTTTGCCTTGTGGCATGAACAAAAGATTTCTGAAACAGAAAGCCTGTAAAATCTGCAGGCAGTAACTTCAGCAGAAGGGTGTGAAGGATGTCCAGCTTGAGAATGCGTCCTTAAGCTATGACATACACAGCATATATACTTGAGGAGCAGTAAGGGTCTTCGTGGTGACCCTGATCACTTGGCCTAAAGTCTGTGAAGGATGTAAGGCTCTACTTAGAAGAAAACTGATTCTAAGATACCACATAGAATGAATTGAAAGAAGCATAATATAGCTGATGTCTGGGGTAAAACAAAAGTTAGATAAGCCCTTAAGAATTAATTAATGGAGTATTAATGACTTGAGAATGAGTTTATTGTGATTAAGGACTTAACCTCTAAGGACATCCTTAGATATAGTATCAGGCCAGGTGTACAGCACATGTCTATAATCCCAGCATATAGGAGGGCGAGGCAGGAGGATATGAGTTCAAGTCCAGTCTGGGCTACATAGTAAGTTCCACTGGGGCTACATAGACTCATCTCAAAAGTAAAATAAAATGAACAAATAAATAAATACACATATATGTTTAAATATATATAAAATCAGATAATTGTTAGCTGTTGAATGTTCCCATAAATATGAAAAAATGGGCTTATAGTATGATATTATTGTTGTGAGGTGCCATCAAGTTGGATCTGTCTCATAGTGACCCTATGTTCAACAGAACAAAACATTCCCCAATACTGTGCCATGCCTGGCACTATGTCAGTGCTCCTTTGTCATTCATAGGGTTTCAATGGCTGATTATTTTCAGGACTGTTTTGGGAGTGGGCTTCCAGGTCCTTCTCCAATTTTTGTGATGCTGGCGTTCAAACCCAAGGACTCAGAGCACACAGAGCAAAACTCTACTGACTGAGCTAAACCCTAGCCCTATAGTACGAGATGAAAGAAATACTACCCAAAGATATGGCACCTGGGTAGACTAAGTATTTTAAGCTAAAAGAAATTAAGAAAACTGTAAGACACAGGAATGTCTTTCTGACCTTCTCTGTTGAAAACTTCATGACATGTGTCCTACCTTCTACCTGGGAAAAAGGAAGTTAAACAGAAAGGCCAAGAAGAATCTGATAAATAGGACTTGCTAAGTTCCCCTCAATTTATTACCATTGGGTCATACTCCTTTTTTGTCCATACTTGTACAAGACTGTCAAAAGTTAATCATAAAAATACAGTTTTCCCTGGGTCTGAGTCTTTATTTTGATAGCTCCTGAGTCACCTCAGACTTTGGTTAAATAAATTTGTTATATGCTTCTCATTAATCTGTCTGTAGTTGTAGGGGTGTCTACCATGAGCCTTGCAATGAGTGGGGAAAACACCTTACTTTTTATCTCCTACACTCATTCTCCCCGCTCCTTTCCCTACATATATACACACATAAAATGCTGCAGCCACAGTCACTTTCTTTTCTTCTGGGATACTCTGTTCCTACTCCAGGGCCTGTGTATCAGCTCTTTCTTTCTGTTTGAATGTTCTCCTCAGCTCTTCCCATGACTAGAAGATCCTTGCATGATTTAAGTGTTAGCTACAATTCTCCTTAGACAGGCCCTCCTTGACCACCTGTTTTCCATCAGACAATAGTTCTACACATACACACCCATTATCACCTACCTTAGTTTTATTTTCTTTGCTGCATTTATGACTTTTTGGAAATATTTTAAATGCTGGTTCTTTTGCGTATTGTTTGAATCCTTTCAGTGAAATGCAAGCTCCTTGAAGAGAGGACCTTTGTTGCGCTGATCACTTTTTCCTCAATGTCTAGCCCATGCCTGGCCCAAAGTAAGTGGTCAGCAAATATCCAATGAAAAAATAAATGATTCTGAGGTAAAACAGCTATATAGCCACAGCTCTCCTGCCAGGACCACAGTATCCTGTGAAGGCATCATGCCTAACTGGTGCCTGCTTTTCTAAACACTAGGAAAGGGGCCAAAAAGGAAAATATCATGGAATTGATTTGTTTAAGGTTTCTCTAAATACGTCTCTCTTTTTATCCTACTGAAAAGTGGATAGAGATCACAGATGCAGAACTATGACTTGACAGGAATATGAGATACACCCCTGTCTGAGCTCTCCAACAGAACCAAGCACCCATGCCATTAACTACAAACAAGTTCCTTCCACCTGACTCAGCCAGACTCCCTAAGACCACAGGGTTCTCCACAGGGAAAAGCATGATCATGGCAAAAGTATTAAACTCATAATGACTTCTTCCTTCTTCATTTCATGGTACTTGCTGAAATTCAATTCAAAAGCCCTTTTTACTGAGCACTTATGGTAGACCAGACACTGCACAAAGTGCAATGGAAGACACTGAGATGACAATCAGTGAACTCCACACAATCAGCTTAATGGTGGGAGATGTAATACAAATACAGAATCATGCCTGGCAGACTGGAAGTGCCAGAGGAGGCCCAAAGAGTATTTGCTTCAAGATTCTTATTACCGCTGGTCGTGGTGGTGCACGCCTATAATCCCAGTGGCTTGGGAGGCGGAAGCAGGAGGATCACAAGTTTGAGACCAGAGGCAGTCTGCATAATTTGGCGAGCCCCTGTCTCAAAAAAGTAAAAAGAAAAATGGGCTGGGGGGTGCAGCTCGGTGGCCCAGCCTTTGAAGAGCATGCAAGTGCAAGGTGCTGGGTTCAACCCCCAGTACCGCAAAAAAAAAAAAAAAAAAAAAAAAAAAAAAAGATTCTTATTACCATAACCATCCACAGAAAAGTTAATATGCAGAAGCCTATGGAAGCCAAACATAATGAATTTATACAGCCCTATAATCTGAGCTATGAAAGGCACTGGAATAGCTACCTACAGAATCAAGGATAGAATAGTGTAGGAACAGAAGGGCACGATACCATTCCTCCTCCATCATAAGTGCCACAGCTAACACTATTACAACACAAGAAAAATTATCAAGGGAAAGCATAACACATTTAAAATAAATGTGTATAAGTAAATGTGTGTAAAACTTTGACTAAATGACACGGAGGCCTTCTGTCTAAAGAATCAAAGGGAGACAAGAAGGAAGGCAAAGGCCAGAGAAAGACTGCTTTTAAGACTACCTCTGAGGCTTTTCAATCTTCATTAGTTCAAAATACTGAGCATGCCAAAGTGCCATATTTTGGGGTATCATCTTCTGGGCCCCAACAATAGCATGATAGTAACAAATTATGATGAATGGATCAATAAACAATACTTTCTGGAGTACCTTCCAATATGCCAGACATCATCTTAGTTATCTTAGTTACTTCTACATAAGCTATTTAATGCTTGCAATAATTTTGTTTTTAGGTACTATCAAGTTGGGTAGAACTCTCACTGACCCTATGCACAACGGAACAAAATACTCCCTGACACTGGGCCATGCATATGATCTTTTTTATGGTTAAGCCCACTGTTGTAGACAGTGTCAATCCATCTATTTGAGGGTCTTCCGTTTTTTCATTGACCCGCCACTCTCCCCAACATGATGTCCTTCTTTAGGGATTGGTCCCTCCTGACATGTCCAAAATATGTAAGATACAGTCTAGCCATCCTTGCTTCCAAGGAGCACTCTGGTTACACTTCTTCTAGGATGGATCTGTTGGGGTTTTTTTTTACAGTCCATGGTATATTCAATACTCATCTCCAGCACCATAATTCAAAAGCATCAATTCTTCTGTCTCCCTTATTTACTGTTGAGGTTTCACAAGCATATGATGCGACATGAGTCAGGCGCACCTTTGTCTTCAATGTGACATTACTATTCAACACTTTAAAGAAGTCTTTTGCAACAGCTTTCCCAATGTAATATGTCTTTTGATTTCTTTACTGCTGCTTCTGTGAGTGTTGATTATAAAACCAAGTAAAGCAAAATTTTGGACAATCTCAATCTTTTCTCCATTTATTGTGAAGTTGCATAATGACCCAGTTGTAAGGATTTTTGTTTTCTTGATGTTGAGTTGCAATCCATACTGAAGGCTGTATTTTTTTTATCGTTATCTGTAAATGTTTCAAAATCCTCTTCAGTTTCAGCAAGCAAAGTTGTGTCATCTGCATAATGCAGGTTGTTAATGAGTCTTCCTCCAATCCTGATGCCATGGTCTGCTTCGTAAAGTCCAGTTTCTCGGATTATTTTCTCAGCATAGAGATTGAAGAGGTACAGTGAAAGGATACAGCCCTGTTGCACACCTTTCCTGACTTTAAACCAAGCAGTGTTTCCTTGTTCTATTTGAATGACTGCCTCCTGGTCCATGTACAGATTTGTCATGAGTACAATTAAGTGTTCTGGTATTCCCATTCTTTGCAACATTATCCATAATTTGTTGTGATCCACACAGTCAAATGTCTTTGTAAAGTCAATGTAAGGTAGGAACTCCATTTTTATCCTTGCTTTTAGAAATGAGGGATACTCAGAGTGATGTGATAAAGGACATGAAGTAGATGCATCATAATTGGAACCTAAATCTTGAAGGTTTGCCATCCAGTCCTGTTTTTACTTCCCCATAATTTCCTTGACCAAGATATAGTATAACCCATTTCTGAAAGATGTAAAACCACACATTAAATGAGTATTCTAAATCCAGTTTTTTTGGTGAAGAATACATTGACTTTCAAACTAAAAACATACAAAAAAAAAAAAAAAGGTGTAACTGAGGGATGCTACAGATCCCACAAGGCAATTTTTTTTTTCTCTAAATAGTACAGAAGTGATGAGCCTAATTTTGGGCTACATTATTTATTTTTCAGAAAATTTTCACCCAAATATCTACTGGAAAATTCCTAACTAGAAATTAAAAAGACTGAAACAAATGTTATCACTAGCTCCTTTCCAAACTTTTCTTGAATGACTAACAGTTTATTTTACATAATGTTGCCAGCATCTTTGAATAGATAAACTAATGTAAAAAGTATATCAGTGATGTTCTCTTCATATGACCACCAGAGACCTCTGCTTAGCCTTGGTCTGCTACCTGCCTTGCTTTAGCATCATATGAAATTATGGCCATTCATAGCCACGCATGGCAGATTACAACTGGCCTTACATACTTAATCATGTCCAATTTTTCCTCAGTCTTTAAAAGAGGCAAATGTCTTCTTGTTAAACCACACATGGTGACTCACATAAAAACCTTCTAAACATTCTATTTGTGCTAGGAGAATTTTTTTTTAACAAAACAAAACAAAAACTCAAGGCCTTGTACATACTAGCTCACCAGAAATACACTCTACTACTCCCAGCCTCTGAGAGCTGTTAAGTCATCTCTCTGTGCTCTGCATTTTTGCAGTTTTTTTGAAGTTTCAAGAGACTAGATAGACCCAATGTGATAAGGATTGAGAAAAGACTGGCATGCTGAACTTGCTCACCTCCACACTTTCTGAAATCCTGATGTTTCCTTTAAATGTGATTTTCAAAATTTTAAAATTCACTCACAAACATGTAAAAACTAAATTTAAATTTCCTTGAGAAAAATCAAGAATTTTAGTAGAACATTGCAATCATATAATTGCTAGCAGCAGTAGATATGAAGAAAAAGAAAAATCCCATATTTTGAAAGAATCACTTGTATTCACTGAGCTGTTTATATATTCTAGATAGTAATCCCCTGTCTGATGTATATCTAGCAAAGATTTTCTCCCATTCTGTAGGTTGTCTCTTCACTCTGATAATTGTGTCCTTTGCTGTGCAAAAGCTTTTTAATTTCATGCAATCCCTTTTGTCAATTCTTGCTATTGTTTCCTGTGCTTTGGGGGTCCTATTCAGAAAGTCCTTGCCTGTACCTATGTCTTTAAGTGTTTCCTCAATGTTTTCCTCTAGCAGTTTCAAAGTTTCAGGTTGTACAATAGGGTCTTTAATCCATTTTGAACTTATTTTTGGATAAGTTGAGAGAGGGATTTTGTTTCAGTCTTCTACATAAGGATATCCAGTTCTCCCACAATCATTTATTGAAGAGGGTGTCTTTTCTCCAACTTATATTTTTGGCACCTTTGTTGAATATCAAGTGGCTGCAGCTGCATAGGTTTATTTCTGGATCCTCTATTCTGTTCCATTGGTCTACATGTCTGTTTTTGTGCCATGATACGTATTATGCAGTTTTTGTTACTATGGCTTTGTAGTTTTAATTTGAAATCAAGAATTGTGAGACCCCCTGCATTGTTCTTTCTGTTCAGGATTGCTTTAGTGATTCAGGGCCTTTTGCTTTTCCATATGGATTTTAGGATTGTTTTCTCTACTTCTGTGAACATTTTCTCTACATTCTGTGAAGAATGTCATTGGGATTTTGATGGGGATTGCTTTAACTCTGTAGATTGCTTTTGGTAATATAGTCTTTTCCCCAATATTAATTCTTCCAGTCCAGGAGCATGGGAGATCTTTTCACCTTCTGGTGTCTTCTTCAATTTCCTTCTTTATTGTTTTAAAGTTTTCATTGTAAAGGTCTTTCACCTCCTTGGTTAGGTTTACTCTAAGGCATTCTATTTGTTTTGAAGCTATTTTGAATGGGATTATTTTCCTGGTTTCTTTCTCTGCCTGGTCATTATTGGTATACAGAGAAGCTACTGATTTATGTATGCTGATTTTGTAACTTGCTACTTTGCTGAAGGTGTTTATAGGCTCTAAGAGGTTTCTGGTAAAGTCTTTAGGGTCTTTTAAATATAGAATCATATTGTCTACAAATAGGGATAATTTGATTTCTTCCTTTTCTATTTCTCTTGTCCTATTGCTGTGGCTAATAGTTCAATTACTATATTGAACAGCAGTGGAGACAGTGGACACCCTTGTCTTGTTCCTTATTTCAGGAACATTATAATAAACATAAATATATAACTCTTTTATGTGATAGGCTGTTTTAGGTGTTGTGATTATAGCAATGGCCAAGAAAAGTCCCTGCTTTCCTGAAGGTTACACAGTAGTAGGGTATGTTGTGTTGGTATTAAACTCTATCTACAAGTTCCATAATACAACTCCCCACAAAAATGATGTCTTTGCTTGAATGTGAATTGGTCTTTGCAATTGCCTCAACACACAGAGTGTAGTGGAAGTGATGCTGCATGAATTCTGAGGTGAGATTTTTAAAGGCCCCATCATTTCTGTTGGTTTCTTTGGAAACAGTCGCTCTGGGGTTTTCGGCTGCCAGGTGAAAAGTCTAACTATCCTGAGCATTAGAGGCAGAGACAAAAGTGAGGTAAAGGCTTTGAGGTGGGAACACACTAGGTATGTTGGAGGAATGGCAAGTAGATAAGTACAGGTGCAAGTAAGAATGACATCCAGTTAGAAAGGTGGAAGATCATGTAAGACATTGGAGGCCCCGGTGAGGATTTTGGATTTATTTTTCTCTGAGAGAGATGAAGATACCACAGGGTTTTAAGCAAGGGAGTGATATGACATGATTTATATTTTAGAAAGCCCACCTTGGCTGCTATATGAAGAATAGATGTAAGAGGACAAAACTAGATACAGGGAAGCCAGATTATTATAGTTGCTAAGAAAACTATGATAGTCACTTGGATCAGCATGGGAGAGGTAGAGTGGGTAAGGACGATGGGATCAGGGATTATTTTGAAAGGAGAGTTGACAAATTTGTTGATGGACCCAATGGTAGAACAAGAAGAAAAAGGAATCAAGGTGGATTCTGTGGTTCTTGGCCCAAGCAATCAAGTGAATGGTTTGCCATTAAATGAGATCACAAAGATAATGGAAGCAGCAGCTTTGGGGAGAAATCAAGAGCTCTGTTGTGTTTGCTGCCTTTCTCTCTTTCTTTTCCCTCCCTCCCTCCCTCTCTCCCCTCCTTCCTTCTTCCTCCCACCTCTCTCTCTTTCTGTCTCTTTCTGACAAGGACTTGCTGTGTAGCCCAGACTCACTTTGAACTCCCTATAGGCCAGGCTGGCCTCAAATGAACATTAATCCTTCTGCCTCAGCCTCCTGAGGGCTGGGATTATAGATGTGTGCCACCATGCCCAGCTAAGAAATTTGTTTTGAATATATCAAGTTTGGGATGCTTATTAGACATCCACATGGTTGTATCAAGAGGTGTTTTGATATATGAGTCCAAAACCCAGAAGAACCAAGTGAGAATCATTAGAGTATATAACTGATATTTAAAGCCATAGGACAGAGGGTAAAACAAGACAGAAAAGTGAAGAAGTAAAGGCCCAAATGCTTGGGTACTCTGAATTTGCAAGAAGAGTCAGTCAAAGAGACAAAAAGAAGCAGCCAATGAAGAAACAAACAACAACAACAAAAAGTACGGGAGCATTATGTCTCACAGGCCAAGCCAAGTGGAGAAAATGGATCAAGGATCAACTGTGAAGATGTGAGAACAGTGAATGAGGAATTAAGTACTTTGAGCTGAAGTGCGTAGCGAGAGTGGAAATGTGAAATGTAGGGTACATTTTAAAGATGAAAGTTATTCTAGCATGTTTTAATGAAAAGTAATGAGGGAAAAAGGGAATAATTACAAGTATGAAGTGTATGAGGAAGTAAACATGAGTGGGATCCACTACACAAATACAGGTGTGGTCTGATATAGGATGAGGGAGAATATGGGTGGAGTTGGAGTATACAGATTTGTTAGTGACAACATGAGAATCAATATCCTGTGATTGTCTCCATTTTCTCAGTGAAATTAGAGGAGAGGTCACCAGGGAGGAGAAGAGAAGAAGTATTAGAAGTCAGAGACAGGCAGATGGAAGGTGTTTAAATAAGATAGTGAATATATATTTAAACTGGATGTGTTTTTCTCCAGTGAAAGCACAGAGTGGACAAAGGAACAGTTTAGAGATCTTGCTCAGTGAGTAGGATAGAGGAAAAGAAATTAAGGGTATATACAAACTAGTGATTATGACAATGGGCCTTTGATTCCATTTTGGTTAAGGAGATGAATTAAGGCCTTGATGAGAGTTTAAAAGTGGTACAATCATTGGTTTGGGGGATCCTGATGTGGTCAAAGTCTTATTGGAGTGGAGGTTAAAAAATAAATGAGCTAGAAATATTGGAGTTGATGGTCAGAGAAAAGGA
The DNA here is from genome assembly GCA_007922755.1 of Pedetes capensis. NCBI lineage: Eukaryota > Metazoa > Chordata > Mammalia > Rodentia > Pedetidae > Pedetes > Pedetes capensis. The sequence continues at coordinate 11,432 of VMDO01001157.1, forward strand.
TACTTGAAATGATGACTTTAGAGAGGGAATGATGTAATTGGTAACATCAGGTGTAAGATAAGACATGAGAATTTTTGAAATAAAATAGAGTAAAAGATCCATAGGGGAAAGGAACTCTGCTTGAGAAGTTAGGATGTTGTATAGATGATCTACAGTGGGCAATGAGGTCATCAGGAATGATTATAGGAGTAATATGGAGAGAAAGAGAGTCAGGAACCTAATAGAGACCAGGAAGTTGATCAACAACTATAATTTAAAATGACATTTCATATATCTGAGTTCTTCCAGTTTGGACCTTATTTGTTTTTCCCCTATTTCTAATTGGAACAAAACTCTTAATCTATGGTTAACTGACTCATAATTTGGATCTAGGTTATCAGCAACTTATTAAAAGCAAGTCCCAAGTACCTGAATTAGTCATTATTTGTTCATGTCCCTATTGTAGACAGTTTGATCTTGGCCTGAACAGTTTTGTTTCTTTCTAAGGGAGAATACCTATCCACAGTCCCTCCTGATAGTGTTGGTGGAAGACACGCCCTTTCCTCTCTTCTAGAATTCACTGGTATAAATATTGACAAGTGAAAATTTTCAGTATTTCCCCCCTTCAAAAAAATGCAGCATTAAATAGTATCCTTCCTTCCCTCCCCTTAAACAGATTGCTGCACCTAAGCTTTCTATGTAAAAATTTCTGGAGCCTCTATTGCTAGTGCCCTAGGTTGTCATTTATCAAATCAAGGTGACCTGTCCCCAGTCTAGTCACAAAACTAGAGTTGAACAACTGAGATAAGGGCAGAAAGTGAGGAGAGAATATGCCTGCAGTAGGGGAGGTCCAAGAGAAGTTGCTCAGACTGTCAATGAGACATCAGTGAAGCTCTGCCCCATTGCAGCTCCTGTTCTTGGATTTCCAGGAGATTCTTCTTCCTTTACAATAAACCTTCTCATTTGAGGTAGCTTGAGTGGATCTTTATTTTTCACAGCCACAAAAGTCTAATTTAAATAGTACCAGTGTGTGAAGGAAAGAGACTAATGTTTCCCAACAAACTGTTACATGGGAATGGGCATGACCTGCCCTCAAACAGCAGGCAATCTGTGGAAAAGCCATGAGTGAAGTATGACTGGGAACATACAGCATCCATTGTTTCACATCCCTGCCATAACACACACTCACTCCCTCTGTTTGTCTCTCTCTCTCCTTGTCTCTCTCTCTCTCCATGGTCTGCATTGTGGACTCCATCCTTCAGATGATGCTTTCATAAAACAAACTATACCTTTAAGGAACCATAGAAATCATTATTAGTAACACACACACACACACACACACACACACACGCACACAATTTTATTAGTGAGCCCAGGGCCTTTAAGTTTTGTTAAGACACGAAGCCCACAGGAACTTTCCAGGGTCATAACAACATATTATTGGAGTAAGGAAAAAAAACAAACACAAAAACAAAAGCATAGTTTCTAATCTCCCTAACCTTATCTCACACAGCTCACTTATGTTCCTGAATTTCAGATTCCTCATCATTAAAAAGTGAGTAATAATAACTTTCTTTCATGATTTTATAAATATTTAAACAAAATAAACCATATTAAACATCTAGCACAGCATTTGGCACTGAGTAAACATTCAAAAACTCCATTTCCATGCATTAGTTTGAATGTCATTACTTTCCTCACAACTAATAAATCTATTCACTAATCAAAAGCATTAATTGCCTACTTGTAATTCTTCACTATTTTAAAAGCATGAAGGACAGAAGAAATAAAAGACATGGGCTACACTTTTACAGAGCTTACAATTCAATCAGGATGCCAAAAATGGTTACAGAGAACACTTTAAAACCCTAATATAGTCATAAAATAAACTTTAGGGTTTTATAATAGTATTATCATGGAATTCTTTTACTTAAAAAATTTCTAATCCCATCAAGTTAACAAATCAACTGTTTTCCCTTATCTATGTTCCTTTTTCATCTTCTTCCATATAATGTACATTTTCATAATTTCATATTCTGCTTTTATTAACATTTTATAAAAATTATTCCTGTTGTATTATCTTCAAAATAACCATTTCATTTTAAATTATCAATTAATGTATACATAATCAGCATACTAAGTTCATATATCATAGTTTAATTTTTCTATTGCTAGACAATGACATTTTCCTCTTAAAAATAAGGTCACAATTAATTTGATTAGTGTATTGATCATTTTGTAATTTTTCAGATTTTATTCTTTTCCCCTGGAACCATACTCTGGCAAAAAAAAAAAAAAAAAAAAAAAAAACCTAAAAGTTAAAATATGAAGTGGATGACTGGGGCTGGAGGTATAGCTCAGTGGTGGAGCACATGCTTAACATGCATGACGCTCTGGGTTCAATCTCTAAGACAGGGAGGGGAGGAGAATGGGGGGAGAGAATGAAAGAGACAATTGATTATTTGTGATTGCTTTCATATAAAAAAAGAAAACCCTAGATTTTACACTGGTGACTTTAGTGTTTATCTGATTCTATTCAATTGCTTCTTGCACCTAAAGTTTTTCTTTTGTATAATCTGTCAGTTGTGTATAAGTGTAGAGGCAAGAGATGGATTAGGGACACGATTAAGAATAGAAAAGACTCACAAAGGAGGTGGGATTTGACCTAGGCTTTGCGTAGTAGATGGTATAATTTTCAGCTTATATTAGCTGTAAAATATATCAGCTTAAGTTAGCTGTAAAATGAGCTAATGTTTTTGATATAGAAAAATGGCATTATCCCAGGTATAGAAATTACTTTAAGAAAGAAAAATTCCATAGACATACAGCCTGTATAAATGGCATCTGCCACTAGTGATAAGGAAACTAGCTTAACAGAAGATACAGAGGTCTACTGATCCATCAGGGTGACTTCCAGGCCTATTTAGGCTTATTTCCCTGAGCACAGTAGAAAACTAGACTTAAAAAAATGAACCTTAGCCAGGCTCAGTGACACAAAACTGTAATCTCAGTGACTTGGGAGCAGAGGCAGGAGGATCACAGGTTCGAGACCAGAGGCAGACTGTGTAACTTAATCAAACCCTGTCTCAAGATAAAAAATAAAAAAGGGGCTGGGAGTGTAGATCAATGGTAGATAGAGCACATGCAAAAAGTATATACGAGACTATAGGTTCATTCCGTTAGTACTGGGGGGAAAAAAAGGTGAACCTTCCACAACTGAAATGAATTCAGTCATATTCATGAAATTAGATGAAATATTTAAATGGACTTTTCAAAAATTTTTTCTTTTTTTAGTGACTACAATTACCCAAATCCACCTGGAAGGATGAAGAGAAACCTCTTAATCTTTTCCAAATAGGCCACTCAACAGCAGATGGTGAGGGGTATGACAGAAATGGCCAGGAAAGTGGCCACCAGCACTGGCCCTGGACAAGTGACAAAGATTTCTAAGGGATATAGTGCTGGAGATTAGTCATCAAATTTAACAGCTCAGACAGGGCAAATGTGTATCCACTTGTCCAACACACTTGTCACTGACCAAGTCTAGTCGGAGGTAAGGTGCAGCATATATTTCTTTGGCTGACTACAGTATAATAGCCTGGATCCAGATGAACTCTTTTTGCACAGTATTTATTATTCTAATAAACCAAATGGAATGTTTAGAGATGACTGAGGCAATCTGATTGGCACACTTACAGGGCATTAATTCTTCCAAGGTGACTGATGCATAAAAAGTGAAACTATAGCACTCATGTAAACAATCCATCTGCCTCATTTCCCTCCCCAGGGCACCTCTAATTTTCAGCTTATATTAGCTGTAAAATGAGCTAATGTTTTTGATATAGAAAAATGGCATTATCCCAGGTGTAGAAATTACTATAAGAAAGAAAAATTCCATAGACATACAGACTGTATAAATGGCATCTGCAACTAGTGACTATTATGTTGTAGCAGATAGGTGAGACCATAGTGCAACCATCTTAGTAACTAAATACTTCTTATAGCAGGCATTGAAAGTTTCACTTCAGATGAGAAAACTATGTGATAACTTTTTTATTTTACTGATACTGGGGGTTGAACCCAGGGCTTCACACATGCTTTACAAGTGCTCTACCACTGGGCTGCACCTTTACCCCATTTTTTACTTTTTATTTTGAGAGAGGGTCTTATTAACTTACACAGGCTGCCTCTGGCCTTGAACTCATGATCCACTTGCCTCTGCTTCCCAAGTCACTGGTATTATAGGCATGCATCACTGCCCCCAGGTTTATGTGATAACTTCTATCTATAGAAGACATATTCTTTTTCTTTCTTTCTTTTTTTTCCCCCCTTTTTCTTTTGCAGTGCTGGGGATCAATTCCAGGGCTATGTGCATGTTAGGCAGGGATTCTCCCACTGAGCTGCATCCTCAGCCCAGAAAACATATTATTTTTAAACCAAACCCAAAGAAATGATTGCAACTCAACAATATAGTCTAATTATCTCATTGACCTAAAACAGGCACTTCCTTATGGGTACCTTGAAAATTACAGTAAATATTTGTCTTATGAGGGAAAAAATTATAAAAGAAGTTGGACAGGGTTGTTATGAAAGTAGGACTTGATGTTCTGGGACCAGAAACAAGAGTCTACAACCTTCTTGGGGTCAGATAAACAAACCAGGTAGGTGCTCTCCAATGTTAATTCCTAATTATCTCTGGGAAATAACTTTACACTTATCTTTAGCAAATCTTGCTTTCAAGTTCTTGTTAATATTTTAAACTCTTTCTTGTTAATTGCCATTGAGTCGTGTCCAACTCATAGTGACCCTTAGAGGTTTTCAATAGCTGACTGTTTTGGGATTGCCTCAGGAGAGTTTTGCCACATCTTTCTCCAGTTTTTGCGGTGCTAGGGATTGAACATAGGTTTTCAGATAGTGCAGAGCTGTGCTCTATCAAGTGAGCCTTCATCCCAGTCCTTTAACTCTTTCTAGCTGACCTTTTTGGTTATCTCTGTCCTTGATTTATTCTGAGACAACAAAGAGAAAATGTTTTTTGAAAATAAATGAAACTCCAACTCCTTAAGATATTAATGCTGTTAGGGAGGAAAGAGAGGAAAAGGAAGAGAAAGAAATGGGGAAAGAGCAAAGTAAAGGAGGATGATAATAAGGAAGAAATAAAAGTCAGAAACAGAGAGGGTAAGAGAGAGAGGTCCTAAGTGAAAAAGGAAGAGAAAGGAGGGTGACGGGAAAGAAAGGACAGACAAGAGAATAAGCAGTTCTCTTTAGGATGAGAAAGAATTATTCCAGCAGTGTAAGAATCAAAGCATTAGAGATATGCTGGACTATTTTCCAGCTCCTCCCAAATCACTTCCTGATTACTCAGCATCCAGTGAGTGTTTATAAAGCCACTGTCATGCCTCACATTTAGATAGAGAAGGACTGTTTGTCTGTTCATGCCATTAATCCCTTTGGTGGTTTGGTGAAACCTATTGACCCTGTCTCAGAAAATATGTTTTTAAGTGCATACAATAAAACACATAGGATTATAAGGGAAATCAACTTTATAGAAATACAATTTTCCAAATAATTTTGAATCTTTGAAATATTAATATGCCTCTTAAGCACTAAACAGCAAAATCTAGTGGTAGGTTTACTATGACTACTATAATATCAAAGTAGTGGTAATTGTAAAGTATATATATACACACATATCTGGAACAAGTGGAATGTAATATGTATCTATAATGTTAAGTATCTATGGGTTAAAGCCCCAGGTACTGTTAATACTGCTGTAGTTTATTGTGTACATTCAAATTGAAGGAAATGCTCAATTTCAGTTTAAGGTTGAAAATGCAGATGTGTTTTTTTTCTTATTCAAATACAAGGTTCTCATGAATTTTGGGGAAGGGAGGTACAAACTGACCCTATGATAAGAATTATTTTATTTTAGTTTATTTTGAGATAGTGTCTCACTTTGTAACTGAGGCTGGTCTGGAACGTGCTATGTAGCTCATGTCTCAGCCTTCTATGTACTGGGATGACAGGCATGTACCTCCATATCTGAATTATCCTACTTTTATATTAGGAATAAAAAAAAGCAACTTGAAGATATATTCCCTCTAATTTTATGAACCTTTTAATCACAGAGCAACATGGAAGTTCATAAAATCATGCAGACCAAAGTTGCTGAGGAAATGAAGAATTTTAAAGAAAAAAAAATAATTGAAGAAACAACTAATATGATGGGACACTAATTATAAAAGCTTTTTGGAGAGGGCAAATCCTTTACAAGTTCTTTCCGAAGTGCTAATATGTCGGGGACACTGACTAATTGAAATCATTAAATAAGAGCCCCATCTTATACCACACATCAAGGTAAGATACAGAGAAAATAAAACTAAATATAAAACTACTCAAAGATATAAAAGGGAATATGAGTAATTTCCTCTTTTGTTGTTGTTGTTGTTGTTTGTTGTTTCTTTTTTTTGAGACAAGATCTTGTTATGCAGCCCAGGTTGGCCTGGAACTCACAATCCTCCTGCCTCAATCTCCCAAGGGGTGGGATTATAGGCATGTGTCACCATGCCTGGCTCTTCTTTGTTTTTAGTGATTATTGAGACAGAATAGGATTTAGCATGATAGCTGAGGCCAAATATTCCAGTAAGACATATAGTAATAGAATGTAGTGGGTAAGAGTATAGCCTCACAGCCACACTGACTTTCAATCTCACTTATGCTACTTCTATTTATATAAGCCTCTGAGCCTTAATTTCCTCATTAGTGAAACAAAGGTATCACCTACCTCACAGGAGTGTTGCAAATAGTAAATACATAAAAGTTTATACATATAAACCACTTGAAATGCTAACAAGTGCTTTAAAATGTATCTATAATTATTATAACTTCTCTTAAGTCTGTTTTAAACCTAACAGCAAATACAAAGAAAAAAATACAGAAATATTTGATTATATAAAACTTGAATATCCATGATTTCATAAACAAAATTAAAGGCAAATAAAAAACTGGGAAAGTAACTGAAATGAGCATGAGACAAAAGGTTAACAACATTACTGTTTAAAGAGTTCTCATAAATCAATATAAAATACACATTAACATTTCAATAGAAAAATAAACAAAAGACAAAGAATAATTTTTCACAAGAAAGACTATAGGATGCAAGAAGATACCTAAAGTATAATATTAGGTAGAAAAGTATACTAAAGATAGCATGATATCAATTTTGTTAATACACAAATACAATTTTTAGAAGCTTGGAAGGAAATATACCACAATGTTAAAGAAGATTATGGACAGATTACAACTAAGAGATTTTTATTTTCTTCTTTATATTTTACTGCCTTTTTGAATGGAGAATTTGACCAAATTTACACAGAACATTCCTTTTTAATAGGAAAAAAATATGATGCTATAGTATTGCTTGAAATAATAGAAAATTAGAAGCACTCATGAGGGTTAATCTTGATTGCTGACTTGATTGTATTGAGAGATGTCTAGATTAGTAAAACACACCTCTAGATGTGTCTGTGAGGGTGTTTCCAGCAACAGTTAGATCATGAGTGCTCTGGTTTCACCCACTGATGGATTCAAAAATTGAACAGAGTATTGGGAGATGGTGGAACTGTGGAAGGTAGGGCCTAGTTGGAGGAAGTGGGTCAATGGGGGTGCCACTGAAGGGTATATCTTGGCCCTGGACCCTTCCTGTTACTCCTGTTTGTTTCCTGGCTGCCATGAGGAGAATGGCTTTCCTCTGCCATGCCCTTCCCTCCATATTTCTGCCTTGTCACAGGCCTACAAGCAGTGGAACGAGCCAACTATGGACTGAAACCTGTGAAAACATGAGCCAAAATAAATCTTTCCTCCTTTAAATGGTTTCTCTCACGTATTGGTCACAGTGATGAAAAGCTAACATACCACCTAAATGCCCGTCAATAGCAAATGAGTTAAAGATACATACGCATTATACACACATACACACACATATACATATACACATATGTATATATTCAAAATTCCCCATGTGTCTGTCAGCTTGTTTATGCTGTGGGGACTTGCATGTTACTGTGATGCTGAAAGCTATGCCACTGGTATTTCAGATATCAGCAGGGCCACCCATGGTATACAGGTTTCAGCTGAGCTTCCAGACTAGGACAGACTAAGGAGAAGGACCCAGCAGCCCACTCCCTAAACAATTAGCCATTGAAAACTCTATGAAAAGCAGAGAAGCACTGTTAAATATAGTGCCAGAAAATGAGTCCCCCAGCCTAGAAGGAATTCAATAAATGGCTGGGGAAGAGTTGCCGCCTAAAAGTAGAGTTGAGCTTAATGATAAAAATGGAGTAAAGCCGCTGGGAACTGCTTTTGTTAATGTGGTACAACTCAAAATGAGAAGAAACACAGTGGCTGCAACAATGGGCTCAAACATTAAAATATCGTGTGCATGGCACAGTGTTGGGTGATGTTTCACTCTATTGACAAAGAGTCACTATGAGTTTGACCTGACTCAATGGCACCTAACAACGATATTCAATAGGGTTTAATAGATAGCTGTTTAAAAATAATGAAGTATATTATTTCTGCAATGTTGCCCCATAAGGAGAAGTTGAAAACAGTTTATATTATAAGTATGACTTATTAAAAATGCTGTGCACATTTCTCCAGTGTTTGGCAAAAGGCGTGTGTGTGTGTGTGTGTGTGTGTGTGTGTGTGTGTGATGGAAGGAGTAGTGGTAAAAAAGTTGGAAAACAGATTAAGACTAAGGAGAAGTGTATTAAATTTCCAGAATATAAGCTAGGGCCATGTAAATTCAAAATGTAAATTCAAAAAATACATTTACGTTTTTTAGATAACTCCCATTTTTCTTCCCCTATTCATATAATTTCTCAAGCAATTGGGATAAATCATAAAGACCTATATTTGAGTCTCTATACAGATTGTTTATAAGAAACGCAGGACCAAGTTATTTTTGAAAGCTCAAAATTTCCACAACTAAAATGCAATCATACAAAATAACCATCTTGCTGTTTTGAGTTTCAACTGCCTAGCTTTAGGTATACTCAGTTTCTACAGGTGACAGGATTAGAAGAGGAATTTGAGTCTCTTCTCTTTTGTAGATGCTGCAAGAGACCCTTTTGAAATAAGGGGCTTACTAAGAAAGAATGATCATGACAGATATTCCTTTTAAATCTCCATAAATGAAGTTCATTCTGTACCTTATGGATTATGAAAGGTTATCTTCATGTGCACAACTAAGATAAAATGGCAGAGAACTGCTTCCAGTCACAGCAGACAGTCATTGTTTTCCCAATAACATTACGAAATGGAGAATTTTCACATAAATGTATTAGTATGTCAGTTCTAAATAACACTATGCATCCTTAAAAGCAGTATTTCATACTTCTGTGAGGGCTGAGTGGGAAAAGTACAGCACCAAAGTCCAAAAAAATTCAGGTGGACAATGGGCAAACACGTTGAACCCAACAGATATGGAGGCAAATGAATTTAGCTTGTGTACCTAGAGGCACAGATGCAGGATACTTCAGAAAAGAGAACCCATCATGGGACAGTCTCTTTTCTTAAAATTATTTCCTTTATTTTGTTTTCCTGAACACTAAAGTCAAAAGGACAACTCCTCTACATTCCTTTAAAAGCTTTAACAGGTTTCAAGTTATTTACCAGCGTTTAAAATAGAAAAAGAACTGGGACCTCTTCCCTTCTAAAGCTACACTCCCCTCTAAAAAAACAACACATGTTTGGCTCTTTCACCTTATGCTTTTAAGAAGGAATTTTAATGGGATGGGGCTCCTTGAGGTGCACAAACTTAGGAGGGAGGAGCACAATAGTAAATTATACCTTACAAAGAGCCTACTGGCCACTGCCAGTAATGTCAAGTCCATAAACAGAATCTGTTTTGTGTAAAACAACAACAACAACAAAAAAAACCCCTCTTTGAAAGGTGCAACAGAAGAAGATGAATCACTTCTTCTTTTTCCCCCGGGGTCTGTCACACAAGAATCAAGAACTTGTCAATGACTCCAAACAGCAGGGCTTTGACAACTAGTCAAAGACAAAGTTGTTTTGTCCAGCATCTCTCTTTTCCCTGGAAATGTTTTTTCCTTCCAATTAATATAAGTTACGAGGCTGTGTTGGAGAGCTCAATAAACGGACAATCAAGCACATTCGTTGGCTTTTTCAATGCTAAAAACCATGGCAAGCATGTGTCCCCGAGAGTGGAGGTGCTGGAACTTTTGCTAACTCCTGGATGCAGCCCTGCACTGGGGCAGCCACCCTGTTTTGCCGGTATTCTCTCTCCACTGTGAATGCCCTCTACTCCTCAGCTCCACTCTCTAATTTTATTAATTTTAGACCCCACCCAGCCCCTCAGGTCCCTGGTCAGAGCTGTCACTTAGGTGTAGGTATGAGGCCTTCAGTGAATTAATGATGGTTGTCCCAAGGCTGCGAGCAGGCCTGGGAAACACCCAAAAGGCCTGTTCCCAGAGAATTTAGGGGAAAATTATGCCCACTTGGGGTATGCTTTTTCTTCCTATGGATAAAAATAAGAAAACCACTACCACTGTGTTTGTTCACTTTGCAAATACGAATTTAAAGAATTTTGTAATATTTGAAAACATCTAATTAAAACAATTGACTAAATTTTAGTTGTTTCTCTTAAAAGTAAACGATATAGTTCTACACCTCAGGCAGTATAGTGAGAAAATGAAGCTTCTTGACTCAGAAACAAATATAAAAACAAGCTGTGACTCATTTTTACCATCAGTCCACTCCAGAAACTTAAAAGCATGGCCTGCATAGTGAAGATCCCCATAAAAATGCACAGATACATTTGCCATAGTCGTAAGAGCAGAAGATATCAATTAATGGGAAGAGTACAAAAATAAAGACAGGACAAATGAGGGGGAGGACAGTAGATATAGAGGAAAGAGCAACAAATAGCAACATAAATACCATAAATTAAAAATTCAGAATGGGTGTTAAATGCAAAAGCTAGAGCAAAACCAGGCTATAGTTGAGGGCCTGCATCTAGGGGTATTTTGTAGAACACATTGATTCACTAACACACAAAAGCAGCTATTAGAGGAAACAATAAAGAGGCCCCTCCCCCTAGAAATTTGAACTCTGCTTTGGAATTTTTATGACATTTCTTTTTTAACAAACAAGAAGGTCTCACCACCCTCTCCTAGCTTCAAAGCATCACTAAGGTGGTGGCCTGTGATTATTATCATTGGTCTGATTTATATGTTGTTTGAGGTATTCTCAAAAGTCATGTAGTTTATTTTTATGGAAGAATTACACCTCTGTCAGGCAAACAAATAAACAAAACCTCTATATCGCTAATCTACAGGATTACCCTGATTACTGTGGTTCACCTTGGTCATTTCCACAAGTTCCCTTCATGTCGCCAGTGCTGTGTGTGTGCACAATTAAAATATGACCAGGACCCCAGCTAAAAACTGAAAAGAACCACTGGGATTCCCAGTTGGGAAGTGGTGTGGAATGTGATGTAAGTACGTGTGCAAAACTACAAGCCACTTGTGTTTGTGTTTGTGTGTGTGCATGTGTTTTTACTGTATGCAACAAATGGGTTCCTGAAAAGTTGAGATTAAAATTTTTCTTTTCATTTTTGTAGATGGAATCAATTACAGTTTGCATCAGGAACTTACTACTTACTATTTAATGAAATCTGATTGTGGTTCCGGTTGTAAAGTAAAGAATGCTTTTGTAATTAAAATAAAATCTTGTTTGTTTGATCAATTTTATACATTCAGACTTGTTTTTCCTGGCATTTCTTAAGGCAGTGTACACTAAGAGTAGTATTACCAGTTGGTATGTATTGTTTTGTTTTCATGCTATTCCTTCTTTCTCACACACACACACACACACACACACACACACACACACACACACACACAATCCAAAGAAATATTTCTGTAACCCAAGTTCATACTCTTCACAACATGAGAGAACAAAACTTGCCCTGCAGCTTTATTTAGCTTGATGTGTTCTGTAGCTTGTGAGGCATCCAAGGTGGCAGACACCAGTAAATTACTAGGAAAAAACCTGGAGGCTGTGTCCCAGAGACCATGCAGCAATACTTCCAAACCAACCACACAGCTGAATCAAGATCACACTGTTCTTTTAAGACAAAAACCTGCTCTGCACATCTGAGTTTGTTAGGGCAGCATCTTCAAGCTGATCCAGCTCAGCCTGCTGTTCCTCTGAAGGGCTCTGGCCCCTTACCCCCAGACTCTCCATGACCCACTGGCATGCAAAGGTAAGAGTGCCAGCATCATTGGACACATCCATCCCAATCTGCCATTGCAAAGCAGCTGCCTACAGGCTGTATCTGCCCTCTGCTACCAAAATGCAATGGGGCAGAAAAAATTAAAAGGCAAAGGAGCTGGGGGCGGGAGGAGAAAAAAGGAAACTTAAAGACAATATCTTGGAAGCATATGTTTTAGAATCACTGCAGCCAGTTCCCTGTCAAGAAAATATTGGCTAGGTTGGTTGGTCTAATCTCCTGTAGCCACAGATGGTTTATGCCTCACTGTTCAGGTCCCTGTTCCCCTAACTAGCAGAAAACAAAGGAAATGATGCTTTGTGGTGTAGTTATTCTGCCACCTAGTGTTGTATCTGAAAACAAACAGCAGCTTTTTAAAACGCATGACGGTGTTGCAAGAGTAAAAAGAGAATCATGAACTTTGCTAACTTGCATTTTTTTCTTTTTAAAAATGAAGGTCCTTCATTCACATTGGCAACCTAGGGAGGCATTACCAAAAATTACAACAACTCTTCTCATTTTAATGGAAAGCCAGAGAGCATGAGGGGTGAAGTTAGGATGTGAAGGAGAAAAGAAATGGAATCTTAAAAAAAAAAAAAAAAAAAAAAAAAACTTTAATGATTTTTAGAAGGCCTATTCCTTTCATGTAAGGTAAATAGTATGAATACAGTAATACAAACTAGGTATTGAAACCATCTGAAAATGGGCAGGGAAAGTGTAATCATTGTTGTTTCTTCCTTAGAGAAGACAGAAAAAGGTAAGCAGAGAAAACAGGGCTCATTTTTTAAAGCTCTGTTACTTCAGCAACCAATGAATTGTAAGGTAATGAAACGAGCTTTGGATTTGGAATGCAAGTCTGGGTTTGAGCCCCAGTTCAGTAGCCTCCTAGCTGTGCTCAGTATCTCTGAGCTTCAGTTTTGTCTTCTGGAAAACAGCTGTACTTACATCCCTTCTTCCTACTTCCACAAAATTGTCCTGAGGATCAGTTAGAAATGCATGTGGAAGCATTTTGTAAGGCACTGTGCAGCACCATAAGGACTACTTCTCCTCTATATTATTCCCTTCTCTGGTTTATGGCTGCCACTTATTTGTATGTGGTCCTCTGTGTAAAAGGCTTGTTTATTCAACCTGTCCTAGAGTGTACATTCTCAATTAAATGCTCTTAGGATTAAAAGAATGCCTGCAGCTGTAGCCCTGTGGCATCTGATCCCATCAGATCTCAGAAGCTAAGCAGGGTCGGGCCTGGTTAGTACCTGGACCGCCTGGGAACACCAGAAGCTGTAGGCTTGGGAGAAGGACCTGGCAACCCACTCCCAAAAATCAATCTGCCATTGAAAACCCTATGAAAGCAGAGAAGCACTGACAACAGTGTTTACCCTGTTGTACAGAGGGTCGCTATGAGTTGGATACCGACTCGATACCTAACAACAACAACAACAACAACAACAACAGGATTAAAAGAAATGCTAAATAAGAAAAAGTCTGCCCTGAGACAGCCTATGCAACTTAGTGAGACCCTGTCTTGAAATGAAAAGTAAAAAATGGACAGGGGTGCAGCTCAGTGGTAGAGCACTCACAAAACATGGGTAAGGCCCTGGGTTCAACTCTCAGAACTGAAGAAAAAAAAAGTTCCAGTACGTCATGCAACATTTGAAAAAAATCCCCCCATTGGGCTAATAAGAAATTAGCACTGTAGTTTAAAATTAGATTATTCCAAATGTTTCTCTTAAAATTATGTTCCACTGAGGATGATCAGGCTATATTGATTAGTTGTTTCTACTAAAATTGGTGTATTTGTGCAATTTCTTAAAATTATAGATAGTCTGAACTGAAATCCCTTTTTGTGGACACAGCTCACAATGTGATAGCAGGAAACAGAATTTTGTGTTACTATCCGCCACTAACTAGCTATGTAACTTTGGGCAAGTTGCTTAACTGATCTCAATTTCAGTTTCCAAATGCATAAGAAAAAGAGGCAAATTAAACAAACAACTCCTTCCAGTTCTATGATTTTTTTAAAAAGTTGCTTTGCTTTTGATAGTGAAATTTGAAGGAAATGCAAAGCTCATTGCAGGACACTTGTAATGAATGTACTTAAAGTTATGTGATAGAAAAGAGAGTCTCAGGAGAGATGGCCACTGTACTATGGCTGTGTTTGTGTCCTCTAATAGAATTTCTCAGAACTGCTCGGAACCAGTGGGTTAAAACAAACAGTTTGTGAGAAAATGCTTACCCAGCCACCTACCTGGGCTTTCAAAACTGCAAAAAATTACTTGGCTTCCATTTAGCTTTGAAAACAACCTTTGCTCATTTTAGTAATATTTTTAACAAGGCCAAGAAAACAATTCTATTTATCCAGATTTCCTTTCTCCCTACAAATGTCAACACTACTTGGGAATACAGTAAAAACAGCCTGGCATTTTCATGATGTGAACATCAGACTAAAGTCACACAGTGGAGGGATCAAACTTGGAACGTGACTGCCAGTAAATGATACAATTCATGCCTAGAAAAAAACCAGCTGTTGACTCCTGTTACAGAAATCACAACCACATCAGGCTTGCCAGCTCTTCTTCCCATATGGAGGACCCTTTATTTTAAATATCCTGATTCCCTTTCCTTTAGGATGGCGCCAGTGCCTCCTCTTATAAAAATGTTCAGCTTTGCTCCATCTCCCTGGCTGTTATGTTTGTGTACATCCTGGCACATTTGGGCCCAGGAGATTTAGCCCTCCTCTACTGGAACGTCTATCCTCTACGTCAAAAGGGTTTTTTCAAGTCTTTCCAATAATCTGCCAGAGGCCATGAAGACAGGTCTAATCAAAGTTCTCATCAATCT
The DNA here is from genome assembly GCA_007922755.1 of Pedetes capensis. NCBI lineage: Eukaryota > Metazoa > Chordata > Mammalia > Rodentia > Pedetidae > Pedetes > Pedetes capensis. The sequence goes on from VMDO01001157.1 coordinate 26,544, forward strand.
TTCTCCACTAGCCAAACAGAGCCAGGAGGCTAAATGGAATGGTGCTGGATTCTTTTATCTTCCTTGAGACACTAGGGAGTTAGGGCCCACTGGGTGCTCCAGGGAGCTAATATTTTCCTGGGGATTGTTCAGGGATTTTATATTTGCCCCAAACCAAATATACATGAAACTTTAAGAACAAATTCCACAGAGCTTTTTAAAAGGAGAGGCTTTGCCTCTCCTGGGCTTACAATAACCCCGAAGGCTTGCTATAGCTCATTCATTTTGGCTGTTTTCCAGAGCAGCTGACAAACTGAAAATAAGCACACTGCTGTCACCCGTCCTCACCTCCCCAATGCATCTCCTCTCTCCCTGACAGTCAGCACACCTCACGCACACAGACCCCAGAGAGTGAGATAAGCTCTCGGAATAATGTGTAGGTGAACACCACCTTGGTGTCTGTGCTCAGAGTTCAATACCAATCTTGAACAGTCCTAGTTTGGGATTGCAGATGTAAGTCATCCTTGGCCTAAGTGAAACTCTGGGATTAGAGACCTATTCAACATGTGAGTGGAGGAATTCGCCTTTTATAGATATGTGTCTAAGGTTATAAGTCTCCTTGGAAACATTCCTACCTCCACTTCTATACTGCTGCAGTGTCTCTGTCCTTTTTTGATAAACAACAGAAAGACATAGAGTAAGTACTCCTATACAATTTGAATCAAGTATTTTAAGTAGGCCTCTCTTGGGAACCTGGTAGAAAGGGGATTTGGGAAGAAGACACATGAGACATTTTGTACTTCTAGAAAATCTGAATGACAGGCCAAAAGTGGGAACCCAGGGTTCCTATGTAAGGCACAATTGCCATGCATTATTAATATATCAAGAATCTGATCTAGCACAGCTGTATGTGTGCTGGACTCAGAATTTAACAGCAGCTCTAGTTCTCCAACTTGGTAAAGGGAGACATATTAAATGTTAGGGTCTAATTAGATAACTTTCCCTCCCTCCCCTCCTTCCTTCCTCCCCTCCTTCCTTGCTTCCTTTCTTTTTTTCTTTCTTTTTCTTTCTCTGCCCCCCTCCCTTCCTTCCTTACTCTCTCCCTCCCTCCCTCCCTCCCTTCCTTCCATTTCTTTATTTTTGGCAGTGCTAGGCATTGGACCCTTGGCCTCACACATGCTTTGCAAGTGCTCTACCACCAAGCTACGTCCTCAGCCCTAAGAACTCCTTTGAAGTATTAAATTTATGGTCACCCCAGCTTGCTGAACTCACCCTAGTTGGGCCTCTTCTTAATCATAATACAAGTGAGATGAAGACTCCCAGGACCAAGGTTGGGCCTGATGGGCCTGATTAGCCTGGACAGGATGGAGGAGACAATAAGGACCCCAGCTCAGGGTTTTGCCTAGGTGTTTCTGCCCTGTTATCTATAGACAAATCCAGCTACTTTGTGTCAGGACATTCTCTAACTCCTTCATCCTAGGAAAAGATCATGAGCCTTTCGTACAATGCACATTCATCTACCCAAATGTTAGGAGATTATTTTCTTTGTGAACTATGCCGATTAATTGTCAAGGCAACACCTGTGCATCCCCTTTGCCACTATGGGAAACATTCTAGGTAATCCATGTACAAGACTGCACAGAGATCACGCACCCAGTGGCTTGGAATGTAGTGTGACCAAAGGCATTTCCAGAGAGCTCACAGGGCACAATGGCCATGCATGGGTAGATTTACTGGATGGATTAGACAAACCAACTGTAACCTTTCCAACTTTTGTTTGATTCCTTCCAGTAGATTGGCCTTGTTACCAATACTGATGCCAAGACTAGCAATTGCTTGCAACAAAGAATTGTTGTTAACCCTTACCCCTTGCTTCATTCACTCTAATTATTCTTTAACAATACAATGGCTTCAAAAAGCCGCCAACTGTCCAGCAGACACTATGGGCCAGAGGAATCAGTGAACACAAACAGACTATCAATAAAAGACAATACTAAAACAGCTTCTGTCTGTGTGTTTGCTCCATCTTCTCAGAGATAATGGGAGAGAAAGCTCAGGGGAATAAAAAGGAAGTGCTGCTTTACAGATCTTTTGTTTGTCTGCCAATGCTGTATCTGTTCCAAGTTCTTGGGCGTATCCTTCACCACTCCCAAATACAGGAAAAAGCCTAGATTTCCTAGGAAATGCAGCTTCTACGTATTTGATGGGTTTTCATTGTATCCAAATCACACTTCAGTGAGGATTCTGGTTAAAACTGTTTTTGTCTCCTAAGGTCAGGTATCCTATTATTCAGCAGAGAGATATGAGCCACTGGACTAATATAAATAGTGCTTTCCAAAACATTTTAGATGGGAGCACACGGCCCACCAATATATCAGTGTGTATGTGTGTGTATGCTTTTTTAAGACAGATAACTCTGGGTTGACAGAGTAACTGAATAGAAAACTAATAGATTAGAAGCAGTCCATTGTGAAAGGAGACCTGTTTGATCACTACAATAATCCTGGAGGTTTCTGAAGAGGACGGATATAAAGTCAACAGGAAATTAAATAAGAGGAAGTCTCTGCTGATTACAAATCAACACATAATTAGATTGAGATGCGCCTGTCATGGTGAAATGCCAGCAGAAATAAAATATTGCCTATTTCCAATACTGTTGTCAGTCCATAGTTAGAAGGAATAGGCCAATACAGTAACCCAGAATCTCAAAGATATCCCAGAATAAAGGGGATTCATTATAGTCTATTTGAGTCATCAAGTAGCATGTGTCCATATGTAAAGGGAACCTGGAATATGCATACTGTGTCAATTACTATAAAGCAATTGAGGCAATAAAAACTAGGGCTCCAAACCATGCCCACCGCAGAGCTATAAATAAGTGAACAAAGGGAAATTGAGTTTCCCAAGGAAGTAAGACTGGATCAAAAAAAATCAGCAAGCTCTAGACATCAGAAAATACAAAATAACACTAGCCATGACAATTTAATAATGATGTTGCTCAATAGTTTTTATAAGCTAGATGACTTAACTAAAAAGATGAACTATTAGAAAAACCTAAAAGTTTACATAACATAGGGAAATTTACACTAGGAAAAAATGAGTAATGCTTTATAGAAGGAAAGAAAGAAACAAAAAAAAAAAAAAAAGAAAGAAAGAAAGAAAGAAAGGAACGAGATTTCGGTTTCCTAGAATTTGCAAAAGTTAAAAAGCTTAATCATCTTGATTCACCTTGATCCCTAACTAAAAAATGGGCATCATAATTCTGGGCAAGTTTTTGCAACAAAACTTATTATGATACTAAAACTTATAACACCAAAAAATAGTGTTTACTCCCCCAAAAAGAAAGAAGGAAATATCATTGATTATTAGATGTGAACAAAAGCAATGAGTGATCTGAAGGCAAAAAGTATTGATTTACTTTAAAATTTCTGGTATGGTTCTAGCTTTTGTATGTAAATTAATTCTGAAGAGCACATCTTAAATTAATAACCGTAATGAGGACATGAAGTTGGGCATGATGGCACATGCCTATAATCCCAGCATTCAGGAGGTGGAGGCAGGAGGATCATGAGTCTGAAGTCAGCATAGACTACCCAGAGAGACCCTGTCTGAAAAAAAAAAAAAAAAAAGGACTTGAAACCCACTACTCACAGCATTATATTATGTGTGCAGTAGACACTAAAACACACTGCCAGAGTTTCCTCCGAAGAAGGACTTGCTGCCAAATACAGGGAGTATGGTCAGCAGTCTCTACCATCTGCTCCTCAGGGTCAGCTTCAGCTTTAGAGGAATATCTTGCTCAAGGTCATACCCTATGAATAGCAGATCATATCCTATAAGTAAGAGGTTCTACCAGTCACTAGGTGGGTAACCTTGACCAAGAAACTAACTTCTCTGACCTACAGCTTATGTAATAATACCCTGATAATAAGATATTGCTGCTGTCATGAGAATGATGTGAGGTAATGTATGTAAAGTATCTATTTAACATGGTGCTTAGCACCTATGAAGGACTCAGTAAATTGTGGCTATAATTATTACTTTAACCCCAGAAATTAGCAGTTTCTAACACCTAGTAGGTTCTCAAAACTGTATGTTGCTATAGCTCAGTGGGGTGGTTTGCATGTGTACTCCAGGTAATTGGGGACTGAGGCAAGAGGATCTTTTCAGCCCAAGAATTTGAGATCAGCCTGGGAAACATAATGATACACCTTTTTCAACAAAACAAAACAAAAGTTGCTGAAGTAATACTAAAACCTTCATGGTTATACATTCTGTCTTTTTCTGCTTGAACATTAGAAGAAACTACTGAATTCAAACTAAGGAGAAAAAAAAGGGACTTCATTATTTATTTGTTCAAGAAATATTCTTTGAGCACTTACATATAAGAGAAACTGGACTTCTTATCTTCAAAGAGCTTCGAACCTAGAAGGGGAAGCAAGATGTGCTAATACCTCCTATTTCCAGGCAACCTGTGACAAGTGCCCCGAGAGCGCGTAAGAGTTCAGAGTTTGCAGATCACCTCCAAGGGCTCCTTGCTTAGGATGACTAGGGAGGGCAGCTTGAATGGTGATGAGATTTTGACAACAGGAGAAAAGAGTTCATTCTAGGCAAACAGAATGGATTGAGCCAAGTGTGAAGCAAAGAAGGCAAATGCATTTGCAGGAATGCTGACTAGTCCAGGCTAGCTGGAGGACAGGAGTTTATGCTGGGTGCAGTGAAAGACAAGTCTAGAAAGAGCAGTGTAGACTTGCCTGGAAGAGCCTCAGATGCCAGAGCACAGGTGGTGGAAACCAGAGAAGCTTCAGAGCTGAGGCATGGCCTGGCTGAGATAAGCTGATATGACAGCTGTGTACAGGGTGGACCCAAGCAGGGGTTATGGGGTGGCTGGAGACAGGATGGATACTGCCAGTCATTTAATACTCATAACAGCCCAATGAACATCCTCAGATGGAGAAACTGGGCCAATGCATGCCCATGTAACACAACTCAGAAGTGACTAGTAGGGTACAAACACCAGAGTTCATGAGGAGAGACATGATTGGGGAGGAGGATCATGGGACGGTCTTGGGAGCAACACACAAGCTATACTGTCTGGGATAGGGTGTAGGGAAGGCAGGAAGAAACGTACATCAAATGATCATAATCATAATCATAGTCACAACAATAATAAAATCTGAGAGCTAAAAAAATTTTAAATTTAAATGGTACCTACGCTTATTAGACAGGAGAAGAATGTGGCAATCTACTTCCAAAGCAATCCCAAAAAAATCAGCCACTGAAAACCCTATGAGGGTCTCTCTATGGGTCGGATCCAACTCATGGCACCTAACAACAACATACTTATTAGATTCAGCCAAAATTATGAGAACAAATATTTTATCAGGACACTGGGATTAACAGTTTAAAAAAGCACAATACATTTTCTCACAACAAAGAAAGGGAGAAAACACAAAAAAGGAAGGAGAAAAAGAATGTTGTACAGCAGCTTCCAAATGGGAAGAACATGCAATTTGGGTTTGTTAGTGCATCAGACCTGACATTTTAAAGAGAAAGATAAGCAGAGTCACAGACTAGGCCCCAGTGGATATCAGGGTTAAAGTCATGATATCATACAAACAGTTACTGGCTAACAGAACAAATGATAAACATGAACAGATAGCAAGCTCACCAGAATTGCTTTTTTTCCATGGACATGTCACGTATGAATTTGGTGTTATTTTAGTTTAATATGAGAATATGTATAAAGTCCCCAACACAGAGCCTGAGGCAAAGAGAATGCAGATTCCTTTCCTTCTCCTTAGCTTCCTCCCAACATACCCAACAAAAGAGTAAGATAGACTTTCTTTCTCTGATAGTTTAATTTGGAAAAATATGGAACTGTCCCAAAATTCTTTAAAAAGAAAACATCAAGGCAAATCTCCATGAGTTAAAGGCCTTGAATTCTGGCATTGCCTATTAGTTGGGATAGGTATGAGAATAGAGCCTATTTCCTTGAGAAATAAATGAGTACAAGGATATGAACAAACATTAGGCCACTGAAAACAAGAGGCTTTTTGTACTCTGGACACTTTATCTTATTTTACCAGTGACTCACCATAAGGAGCAAGTTCTTGTGCCAGTTGAAACCTCAGTTTGTCTTTCTTTAGTTAGAAAAATAATTATCTTTTATCACCACTTTACCTCCCAGCAACAATGAGTAAAGAACTTGTAATGACACACTAGGCAAGTAAAAAGTATTAATTATATATGTGCCGTAGAAAAGGTCCTCTGGTAACTCACATGAGCTTTAAGTCATACTGACCTGAAGAAAAAAGGCTCACACTGCTAGTGGATACCATCTTCTCTTTCTCTCTTCTCTCTCTGACCAGATAATCACCACAAGTTCCTCTTTCTTGCCTATCCTTTCCTAAGTGGTTATATGTAGAGTTGAAGTTGTTAAAAGTTTCCAGATCTGGGGTGAAAGGTGCTGTTTTAAGCCACCCCACTCATCACAGATATAACAAACCTGGGTTGTGGCTCCAAATATACACAGTGAGGTCTGTTCCATGCTAAAGAAAATTAAAGGCCCGAGATTGTCTTTATTATTGCAGATATAACACCCAGGGTAATAAGGATGCCCCATAAAGCCAGTGCTGCTGATAAAGAAAGGATGAAGACTCCTGGACAATGTCAATGTCACATTTAGTGAAAAGGTCTCTCTGCTTCTGGATGCCTTTGTGGATGTTCTGGTGGCCAGACAGTGGCCTTTTAGGTAGAAGGACTGTGATGGTTAATCTTCACTGTCAACTTGACTAGATTTAGAATCACCTAGCAAAACGCTGAGACACACTTCTGAGTGTGTCTCTAGAGGCACTTCCAGAGAAGACTAATAGGACAATCCATTCCATGGGTTGAAGGCCAAATGGAATAAAAAGGGAAAAAAGAAGAAGAAAATGAATTAGAAAAGAGGCAAATGGGATGGGAAAGATCAGGGGAAAGCAGCAAATCCACCCACAGCCCCCAGGTGCTTCCATGGGTAGTGACAGAATAAAGGCATTTCCCTCAGTTAACAGTTGTGTCTCATTTGGAACACATCTCCTTCAAGAGACTGTTTTCACAAGGACAAGGAATATAGCTTAGTCTGAGAGGTCACCCTGAGCGGTCAGCATGGCGCCTTAGATGTTGTTACTGTTCAGTAAGTGTTTGTTGTTTTGTTGTTGTTGTTAAGGTGACAAAATTCCTCTACAACTAGTGTCTTCTAATAGTGGTTCAAAGAATGCTACAGAGCTTTTTTGTAGCTGAAAAGGATGATAGATATCATCATATCCAAGTCTCTGATGACCCAGAAACTGATGCTAAGCAGAGATATACAACTTTTTCAAGATCACATTCCACTCCTGATATTCTGATCCTTATTGGAATCCAAGAATATGAATATTTAACAAGCATCACATCAACCCCAAGCTTATGGAATTCATCGCAGGTGCTCCACAGACCACAACCTAGGGACATATAGTACATTACATAGTCTGGTGTTAAGAGTTGAGATCAAGCTGAGAGTCCCAGGAATGAGTAACAGTCACCATAACCCATCAGCAACATTTCCTTATACTAATTAAGGAATTCTGTTTTGTAAAAAGAAACAAAAGAAAAGAAAATGGTTTTGATCAAATACTCAGTGAAATATCACTTTACCATGTCTAAGATGAATGCAAGATAAGTGCTGGCAAGGATATGGAGAAGTTAGAACCCTCATATCTTGCTTATGTGAAGGTAAAATGGTGTGGTCACTTTGAAAAACAATTTGGCAGTTCTTCAACATGTTAAAACATAGAGCTACCATATGGCCAATGATTCCACTCCTAACCAAAGTAAAAACATATATTAATGCAAAAACTTCTATACAAATGATCATCACAGTAGTATTTATAATAGCTAAAAGTAGGCAGATGGGCTGGGGTTTAGCTCAGCTGGTAGAGTGACATGCTATGCTCTCTGAGGCCCTGGGTTCAATGCCCAGCACTACAAAAATGGGAGAAGGATATGGCAACCCATTCTCTGAACAATCCTGAGACAGTCAGCCACTGAAAACCCTATGAGGGTCACTATGAGTCAGACCCAACTTGATGATGCCCAACAACAAGAACAACAAAAGTAGGGAGAGAAAACTCAAATCCCTAGAGACAGAGTGGGTATCTATGGCTAGGGAATGGGATGGAGAATAGGAGGAGAGAATGGAGAGTGACTGATAATGGATGTAAGATTTCTTTGGGGGGTAAAAATGTTCTAAAATTTGATAGTGGCAATAGTAGAATTCTCTGACTACACGAAAAATACTGGAATATACACTGTAGGTGAATTTTATGGCATATGAATTACATCTCAATAAAGCTGTTTAAAATATTTTTGAAATATCATGCTAATTTGTAAGTATCTAAATAACTTTGCTGCCAGAGGCTAAAAATAAAAGATTACAGAGGAAGCTGGGCACGATGGCTCATGCTTATAACCCCAGCAACTAGGAAGGCTGAGGGAAGAGAATCACAAGTTCAAGGCCAGAGACAGCCTGCACAACTTAGCAGGACACTGCCTAAAAAATTTTTTAAAGGGGCTTGGGTACAACTCAGTGGTAGAGCATTTGTCTAGCATGCCTGAGGCCCTGGGCTTAATACCTCAGTATTGCCAGGAAAAAAAAAACCCTACAGAGGCAGAATATGTAATATATAAAAGTGAAGTAGGTCAGGTGTAAGCAAAATAGAAAGTGGTAGGGACTTTGGCAAAATGAGGAGCGGTATGCTGACTCTAAAGGAAGTAGTAGTTGTCCAGGACTAATGAATTGTCACCTTGCAAGAATGTGACACAGTATTGTCAGATCTTCCAATTTTGAAGAGAAGCCAGAAACCTGGGTTTTTATATGCTATCACTCAATTTTTAAAGTGCTAACACTGAAATCTTTTCTTCTTTCCCCCCCCCTCCTCCCCCTCTTCTTCTTCTTCTTCTTCCTCCTTCTTCTCCTCCTCCTCCTCCTTCTTTTCTGTAGTATTTAGGTATTGAACTCAGGGCCTTGCACATACTTTGCAAGTGTTCTACCACGGGAGTGCATCAAATGTTTCCTCCTTTCCATTGCAGAAATATTACTGCTGATTTTTATTTTGAGTCAGGGTCTCCCTAAGTTATGCAGGCTACCTTTGGCCTTGAACTCGTGATCCACCTGCCTCTACCCCCCAAGTTGCTGAGATTACAGGCATGCATCCCGCACCACGCTCTGAAATTGTATCTTTTAACAAGATATCATTGAAAGTCAACTAAAATATGCTGATGGGATGGAGGATCCCATGGCTGCCAGCTTTTGAGCTTAGATCAAAACATGCAACTTTCCTCTCTAATTACTAAAGGGGATTGCATTCAAGAGGCTCTGAAGTCTTCATATGTGAAATAACATCAGCAAGTTGGAAAATCCAGCCAGTTAACAAATATTTATCATAGACTTCTTAGGCAGAAGGCACTAGAAGTTAGGGGCAGCATGAAACAAGAGTGTAAGCTGTGAAAAGTCGATTTTCACTACAACAGGTAAGTATTACACTGGTGAGAGAGGCAGCTCCAGCAGCCTGCAGAAGACACATATGTATACAGCACGAAAACCAAGACTCCCAAGTTCCAGAACACTGCCAGGCCCCATCTTGTAATACTTTAAACTGGCTCTGGCCTATCTGAATTCATTTACTTTTCACTGCTTCAGTGAATAGCAGAGGAAACAGACTCACAATTTCTCAATGCGCTTATGAGCTTCTATTTAAGACACTGTTCATTCTTCAGAGTCAGAAGGGAATAGACACTTGAATGCAGGTGCTGTGAAGGCTAGAAGAGACTTAAATCCCTAAGTTGGCTCCACAGCAAAAATATTGTTTCCAACAATCCTCTCATGAAGAAATTTCCCAGGACAGGGACTTCTGAGGCCAGTACATTACTGCTTACATAATTGAAACAGCAGGTGAATGAGAGGTGAAGGGGCAGCTAATTTGATAGAGGGTCATACAGGTGTCTTGAAAATGGACAACTTCTGGGGAATCAATTTGTGTGCATTCTCAAAGACTTAAGGAACAGATTGTTGTAATTAGTTAAGGGGCTGCATACCAACAACACTCCTTTGTGTGGATGTCTGCAAATCTATACAGTGCCAAGAGTTGTTGGTAATCCAGATCAATCAAGGAAAGTTGAGCAGGAGCATGTGTTTATGTGTTTTAGAGAGCAGATTCCCTAACTCCTCCCCAAAGCAGACAGAAAGATAACAGCCTAGAAAAGTTCAGTATCATGCTATCCTCTGACTGAGACTTCATACCTCATTAAAAAGTTCATTAGTCATGTACAGACAAAGAAGAGAATCCAAAATCTATTCTGCCACAGAAACAACAAACAGTTTTAAAACATCCCCTTCTAAGTCCTAAAACTCTCTCCACAGCATGAATAGATTCCTTGATAGGCAATCTGATATACTCTTCACTGTCTTTGGCCCCTTTCTCTTCTGCTTGATTGATCTTGTTGGTGGTCCAGAACCAAATACTATAGGCCCTTCTCTCTTTATTGGCCATACTATGGTCACCTACTGGACTTCTCCACCTGAATGTCTTCTCTCATTTGTACCTTAACTTCAATTCAACACACTACAAAGTGACCTCAACACTCCCCAAGGCTGCTTTTCCTTGGCATTTATTGTTGAAGGTATCATAATCTACCCAGATACCCAAGCCCCTAACTGGGGCTATCATCTAAACATCAAACGCTGTATGCTGCCAGTCACTATGTCTGACTCCTGAACTGCATCTCAAATCTATCCCTTCTCTCCCCTACTTCTACTACTTCCAGAACATACAGTACCTTTCCGTCTGGTCCCTTTGTTATGTTCTTTTCCCACCCCACACTGTCATCAGAATTCTCTTCCTGAAAATGTAATCAAATAAAGTTACTCTCTTTCTTTAAAATTTCCATAAGCCCTTGTAGTATTTACATTATGCTATACAAGGTCTATCACGATCTTTCTTCAATCTAACCTATTTAGACTCTTTTTTTTTTGCCATAACTCCATAAAAATATCTTGTTTAACCTAAACACACTATGCTGTTTCACATCTCTTAACATTTGTACATGTTGTTCCCTATATTGATGGTATTTCTTCCAACCTTGTCAACCTGAAAAATTTCTATTTGTTCTTGAAGTTCCAATTCAAATGTTTCCTCCTTTCCACTGCAGAAATATTACTGGTGATTTTGTGTTTCCTAAAGTATTTTGCTCATACCAATCACAAAGCACTAATAAAATGTTCAACTTCAGGTCTGGGGTGATGTCTTATTTACAACTATATTTCCAATGACTAGTATACTCAGGTGCTTAATAAATGTCCATGAACTCAATTAATAATAAACTAGGAGATTAACGCCTTACAAAAACAAGAAAAGTCTCTAATGACTTTCTAGCACGACTTAGAGGAATAATCATGAAACTAAAAATGAACATTATCTTCTTAAACTTCATGATGAGGAGTATGAACTAGACAAAACAATGTAGTCAGTATATATAACCTTGGTTCAGACAATCAGAATTGACCTTTCAGTGCTGTGAATATGGTCCCTTAGGGAAAATAGGTTATGCACTTCCTGACAAATAAGAAGCACTATATATGTATCTGCTGTTGTTGTTGTTAGAGGGTTATGAGTTGGTCCATAGTCCGTCTAACTAAGTATAAAAACAAGTGATCATAATGGAATTCTACTGCGTAAGTAACCAGTTTTAGTTTAACAAACTAAAATACTCATACATACCCAGGTTTCCTAATGCATATGAAAATATTCTGCTTCAAACGCATGGATGAGCCAACGGCCTTTGGCCATAGCCCACATACTAACATCTGAGGACAGCTTGCTTAAAGGCTTTTGGCAATGTCTTCTAGGTTTTTCTATAGACTAACATTAAGCCAATTTATCTGACCTCCTTGATCTACACAGCCCATCCAGTACCTTTAGCTATTTTCTAGAGGCCTGAATGAGTCAGAACAAGAAAATGATTAATCAACTTGGAGAGATTTGAAAGCTGGAAAAGAGCCATCCTGTGAGTAAAGCCTCAGAGCTGTGGGACTGCAGCAATTGGAAAGTTAGGGGATTTCCATGGTCTGAAAACATTTGGCCGGCTTGCTAGGGTCCTCTGACCTTGCAATAAGACAGAACAGACCTAGCTGGATGATTTACCTCTGACAATATCCTATGTCTGCCTTTGGCTATTCACTCTGACTTGACAAAATCAAAGTAATTCCCCCTGAGCCTTATGACTTTGGAACTAGCTGAGAAAATCCCCTCTGCTTTCTCTTTCCAATGGATAGCATTCTCAGTCCTTGGTTTCACTTTTTTGCATGCTGAGTTTAAATCAGAATTATACACAAAGTACCCAGCACAGTACTTGGCAAATAGTCAGGTGGGTCTGCTCTTTTTTTAGGCCAGGTTGGTTTCCCAACACTCAGGATATACAGCACCATCTTGCTTTTCTTTCTTGCCAATTGTTACCCTGCCAACACAACTTCAAATCACTTTTCCTGCTTGAGATATGTATCATTTGCCAGTGTTCCTTATTTATCTATTCAATTCCTTCCAATTCTCTTTATTGGGGACTTGATTTCTGTAGTTAATTTTCTTTCTTTTTTTTTTACAAGACACTACTCTAATATTATTTGGCTTTTATATTCCAAAAGTACCACAGAGAGTGCATCTGAGTAGTATAATTGTCTTTCCCGTTGTTTGTCCTTAATACAAAGAAGGCTTCATGTTTTTCTGATGTATTTGTTTCCACTAGTTATGCCTCCACCTCCATTTTCTTGACCTTTCACATTATATACACTGCCCTCGTTCTTCTTTCTTTCATTTAAACATATGAATCACTTCAATTTTATTACTATTTATTACTATCTCTTTCTTGGGTCTGCTTTCTGTTTTATCACTCCATCTATAATATATTCCTTGTGCCTGCTATCAATAATGTGTCAGCAAGATATTCTCATATCTGGTTGTTCCTTGGCCTCCTGTCCCTGTTTCTCCTTTCAATATTATCTATTTTTCTTATATAACTTCTTAGGATCTTGTCTACTAACTTAAAAAAGAAATAGGTTTAGGCAACACTTTCTGCTTAATTTTTTTCCCTACCAAAAAAGATCCAAGTACTTCTCTATCCGGCAAACATTGTCATAGATTTCAAATATACATATAAATATGTACATGTACACATTTGCTGCAAGAGTTCTCATCCACTGATTCATGGGTCATAGAGAGATTGTTGAGCAACAACAGCTGCTGTTTTTCACTGCATGGGCACGGAAGGGGCCTGGGGATTTTGCCTTTTGGCATAGAGGTCAGTAAACACACCAGTGATTAACTGCAGAGAGATAAGCTTGGGGGTGGGGCAACAAGAATGGTGGTTTAAAGGACAGGAGAAGGAAAAAGGACAGGAACTTTAGGAAAAGGAACAGAAGTTATAGGTTAAGCAACAAATAAGGGAACAAAAGAGATAAAGTTAGAGAAAAGGTTTATTAGAGAGAAAACACAGAGGCTGGGGATATGGCTCAGTGGCAGAGTGCTTGCCTAGCATGCATGAGGACCTGGGTTGGTTATTCTGTACCATACACACAAACACACACACACGAAAAAATAAAGAAATGAAATGAACTTTTAAATTATAAAACACAAGATTAGAGGAAAGAAAATACAATGGATAAGGACAAGAAAAAGAAGAAATAGAGGAAAAGAGAGAAGAAAAAGGTAGCAAGTAGTCACCCACTTGAAAAAGAAAGCATGAAGGAAAATATTTAGGAATAGGTACAGATGACAAAGTCTTAGAGCCTTACCACCTGGGTGTCTGATCTTGCCAGATTTTGGAAGTTGAGCAGGGTTGGACCTGGTTAGTCCTTGGATAGGAGACCACCTGGGAATACTGGGTACTGTAGGCTTGGGAGAAGGACCTGGCAGGCCACTCCCAAAACAATCAGCCATCAAAAACCCTATGAACAGCAGAGAAGTACTGACACAGTGAAGGTCCTTAACAACAACAACAACAGATTCCAAATCAGTGTGCCATCCTCATTATAAAATCTTCTTTGTTATTATAATCTACTGTCCACAATAAGGTTTCCTGTTACAAATCCTTCAGCCTATAGAAGCAAAAATATGCCTCTTGTAATTCATTCCAAGTCAATCATTTAGCCCAAACCTTCAAAGACTCAAATCCTGTCACTCTACACAACTCAAAAGTGAGAAGATGCTGGGGTTGGTGGAGTAGGCCTGTAATCCCAGGGACTCAGGAGGCAGAGGTAGGGGGGATAGTAAGTTTGAGGCCAGAGGTAGCCTGTGCAGTTTAGCAAGACCCTGTTTCAAGATAAAAAATTTTAAAAAAAGGACTGTGGATGCAGCTCAGTGGTATAGCACTTGCAAAGTATGCACAAGGCCCCTGGGTTCAACCCTCAGGTACCAAAAAAGGGGGTTGGGGGAGAAAAAGTGAGAAAGTAACTTGGATGTTCTTCTGACAATTTATCAGTACGTCTAATGACTGGCCTTATTTTTGACCTTCCATATATGGTGGTCATGATGATGATGATGATTTTTATCACATCATGTGATTTTTTTTATCACATTCAAAGAATTTCTTTAAAGTTTATTATATTCCTAGCATGCATGAAGACCTGGGTTGGATATCCTGTACCATACACACACACACACACACACTCTGTGTTGGATACCCTCTACCATACACACACACAGGCTAGGGAACTAAAATGACCAGATGCCTCTTGCTAATTATTGATCTAAATTGTGAAAGCACATCAGAGACAAGGAATACTAAAATCACAACCAAGAACTCCTAAACTGGATAAAGGTCTTTTGGGGAACTGGTAGGAAGCAGAAATCACTGTATAACTAACATCCCATTTCATTGACTGAAAGACTGGAATTATCCCCTAACTGTAGAACCCCAAACAACAGATTTTATGGTGGGCATCTGTTGTCTTCAAGCCCTCTTTCCTTTTGGTAGGAATACTCTAGTTTGGATCTGGGTAAGTAATGCCTGCTTTCGTTGTTATCAGTACTGGTGAGATGTCCTTCAACATACCAGGGCCTTCCCTTGGCCAAGAGATATGCTTATAATCCAAGCCAGGCAGTCAAGCTCTTTCTTGGGAATTGGAATGATTAGCTGGACAATTAAGATCAGAAAACATCTGGAGTAGATTCATCCCAATTGTGGTAACTTGATGTGACTGTCTATTAGTTTCTGTTCCCTGTATTCCTAGAACTGTCCTGCTCAGGAACTCTGTTCTACTTTTCCTTTAACTCTATGACCTTCAAGATACATCCCAAAATTCCTCTTTTTTTTTTCCTTTAAGTTAGCCAAGGTTAGTTTGTATTACTTGCAATAAAAAGGCTGAACTAACACAATCTATATTACATTGAATGAGCAAATCACTTGCTCATGGGATTGCCCTTCAGTTTGATACTTTTGTAACCTCTCAAGTGGTTATAGGCTAGGTCTCCTCTGTAACTTCTCAGCCTTGGACACCCAGTTGAAAAGTTTTAACTGCCTCTGAAGAGCAGAGGTAGAATTCAGCAATGTATGTCCTAGAAATGATAAAAGTTGCTTCAACCTAGTCAAAGTTGAAATCTTAGTATGGCATGAAGGAAGTGGCCTGGCCCATGATGGTACCAGAAACTGGTCATGACTATCCTATCAAATCCTTAGTTGTTAGTTTAAAGATGAGGCAGTCTTGAGAATTAGATGGGGTCCAAAGATACAACAGATCTATGACATAACTCTAATTCTGTCCCCAAACTGAAGGCTTTCCTAACCCAAACGTCATGAGCAAATCCCAAATTGGAGCAGCAATCTTGTCCTGCTGGTTACAGTTTTTAGTGGCCCCCTTGTTTGTCTGAAGACAGGGTGACAGACCAGCTGAAATGGGAGTACTGCTCAGCACATGAAAAAGGTCTTACAGGAATATAGTTCAGCCTTGGACTGGAGACCAGGGCCTAATTATTCCAGCATCCTAGAGACAGCACTACTCTGAAACTAACTATGAGCAGATGATGTCTACACCACACAGTCATTTCTTCTGCATCCTGCAACATATGAGATCTTGAAAATGGCAAATTCCTATCACAGTGGAAAGAAATAAGCCAGAGACATCTATAATGTCTCAGTTTTACTTGCCCTGAGAATTGTCAAGAATTCTCAAAATTATTTCATTATTGTAGTTCTTATCACATACTGTTTTAAAATGCAACATGCTTGTTCATTTATTCACAAAGGCTCCTCCAAGAAGGCTTTATTAGAAATTCTAATTGCCAATAATTCTATAGGCCAGCCAAGAGTACGATTAAGCCAACAGTTCTCTAGTTCCTGGCCAACAAGGCATATCAGCTTGACTACCAAGACAACTACAGGTCAATACAAAAGACTGAGATATAAACAATCTATCTTAATATAGCCTGCAGCAGTAGCCCTGTGGCATCCAATCCCATCAGATCTCGGAAGCGAAGCAAGGTCGGGCCTGGTTAGTACCTGGATGGGAGACTGCCTGGGAACACCAGAAGCTGTAGGCTTGGGAGAAAGACCCAGCAACCCACTCCCAAAAAACAATCAGCCACTGAAAACCCTATGAACAGCAGAGAAGCACTGACAATAGTGTTTCCCCTGTTGTACAGAGGGTCACTATGAGTCGGATACCGACTCTATGGCACTTAACAACAACAACAATCTTAATATATGATTATTTCTCAGCTATCTACAGAAGCTTTCTTAACAAATGAACTTTCAATTTATGAACTATCATAAATATAAAGCTATGTCTGAAAAATGTCTGTCAACTTTGTCCATCCGCAAAGGATAATATCAGCTATTCCAGGAACAGTATCTTTTTGGGCTTATGAACAAGGAGACTTTTAGAATTCATTTGTAAGATTAGAACTTCTGTAGAATTTTTAGAGAACATTAGATTTTCTTCCTAAATCTGCTAGTTTCTAGGGTTCCAGATGAGTGACTGAGGAAATCAATTTATTCCCATGTTCACAGTCTATGTTGTTGTTATTGTTAGGTGCTGTTGAGTCATGTCTGACTCATAGTGACCCTCATAGGGTTCTCAATGGCTGACTGTTTCAGGGTTGCCTAGGGAGTGGACTGTCATGTCCCATTTTTGCAGTGCTGGAAATTGAACTCTGGACCTCAGAGACTGCAGAGCGGCGCTCTACCAACTGAGCTAAATCCCAGCCCTTCCAGTCTATAGAAAACTGTAAAAGCTGAGATCTAGAAGGGACCTTAGCAACTATTTGAATTAAATTGCATCATTTTGCAAAGGACAAATTGCATGTGAGGGCGAGTCAAGAAATAGCGAGGACATAAGTCACTCAGCTGTCAGTAGGTACTTTCTCATGTCTATCCCACATTCTTCATACTGCCGTTTAAGTGTACTACATTATCCTCAGGTGAGGTGGAAAACGCTGGTCACTCTGTTCTACTAAACGTCTTTGTGTACATAAAGATTGCTATTAAATTGCCCTCTATCCTTCTTTTTTTTCTATGCTCACTAATCCCAATTTCTTTAAATTCCCTCATAATTCTTTCCCAATCCTTTAATCATCTTTGTGGCTGAACTCTCAGCCACCTCTAGACCTAACCCCTCCCCACTAGTTACAAATTGTAAAACTGGGCACAATTTCCAACAATAGTTCTGAATATCAACTGGCAAGCTGATGGTCTCATGGTTCCTGCAGAATAGTTCTCTAAATCAGTGTCCCATGATCATGCTTTGGTTTGTAGAACTATACAGGCCACTGTAATCTAGACAGAAAGTATATCGTCGGCAGCTTCTCCATACCAAATTTAAACTGCCTGCCTCCTAATTCTTAGAATGTTTCTAACTACTCCTTTAAGCAAGTAAGGAGAACTAATTTTAATAAGAGTCCAGTCAAAACAAAAGTAAGTAGAACAGGAATTCTGACAAATGCAACAAATATTAGTACAGACAATTCAAGGGTATCTAAGAAGAGCTGCTGAAGTGCAATTTCCTTATCATTTATTTTCTCTACCACATTTTATGTTTCTTTGCACAATTTTTCTGAATGTACAATGTTTACAAAAATATTTTTCTAAATTGCACAATAACGTCTAAATTTTTTTTAACAAACATCCTTTTCTCTTGTGTTTTCTATATATGCTGTTGAGTCTTAAAATAACTTTTAAAGATTCTTTTATTATTTACATAAAAGAATAAGATCATGGTAGCAATTTCCTGAGCCTAATATTAATATCAACTTAATAAATATTTATTAAACATCTACTATGCAAATACTAGGTAAGTAGGGAGCTAGATAAAATTTGAACAGAGCATAACATGAACCTGAAAGGCTTTTCAGAGGAGCTAATATTTAAGTTGGACATTGAAGAATGAGTAGAATTTTGACTAATGCTAAAGCCAAAGGAAGACAGACCAATCAGAGGCAAGATGAGTAAAGAAGGCAGAGTAGCATCACTGAAGATAGCTACCGAGACACTGGCAAAGGAAACAATTGGAAAAGAATGAAATTGTATCCTAAAGACTTTAGATGCTATTTTTACAATAAATTTTCCAACTAAAATTGGTTCTTGAGAGTCATCCAAGTCCTATAAGAGAGTCATACTATTTCAGTGCAACTTCTGGATGAGAAAACAATTAATTAATACAACAGGTTCTGTGCAAGAAGACACTGCATAAAGGGAAGTGGTTTGAAAGTTCTGGTAATACAGAGAAACAAAGTCATTTGCTTTTTATAGTGTAAATAAATTCACTCTCCATGGGTTCACAATTTTTTTCTTCATTCCACACCAAGTTCATTTGGTCCCACTGGCAGACATGGAACTCCTTTGTCTGTGCATGTTTGTTTTGCACTAAGAAGAACAACAAAAAGGGCTGAGGTTGATTTGTAATTTTTCATTGCGGTTTTGATTCATGGGTGATATCAGCACAGCTACAGAAATTGGATTTGTCAGTGAAGCCTCCCTCCCTGAGAGCTAAGCAGCAGAGCATGAAACATAAACCATAAAGAAACAATGGCAAGGCTTGGGTTATTTGTTGTTGTTCTCCAAACACGTCTTAGTGACAGAATGGAAAATGATCAACTGGGAATCCAAACTGCGTTCTCATCAAGGCCAAGACAATTTCTTAGGTCAGGATTTTCTTCTCTTTCTCTCCTCTTCCTTTTCCTTCTTTTTTTATTTAAAAAAAAAACAAAAACCTTTTTTTGTTGTTAACAAAGGAGAAAGAAAGTGGTTGAGAAATGTCTGAGAATGGTTTGGCAGAATAGTGCTTGTGGCTTGACTAGCCAAAAGGAATTTTGAGTTATCATGGCATATTTTCTGTCCACATCCCCTTAACAATTACATATGCCTGGAGGCTTGGGCCATACAACAACCTCACCAATAAATTGCAGGAGTTAAAGAACTGGACAGAAGTTGGTAAACTTTGGAGGGCTGTGAAAATACTATATGTATGTGCTCAAGGTGCACACATGTGTTTGTGAGTGTCTGTCGTCTCAGTAGAAAATGAAAGGCTATAGAAAAAAATTTCTATTCATTAGAAATTTATTAAAAACACACATTTCTTAAATCAGGCTTTAGGATAGGCAGAGATTATAAGTAATGAGATAGAACTTCTGTCTTGGAGGGGATCCTGAACCAGAAGGATAAAAAGGAATGTAAACATATTCAATTAAATATGGGAGGCAAGGAGTTTCTATGCCTCAAAATTATGACCTGGGCAACTGCAGAGATAATGATTTTCCCATGATACAAAATAGAGGAAATGTAAGACCTGGTCTTTTTAGAAAGAAAGACTAATAGTTCAAACTTGGGCATTCTGAGTTGTAAGGAGTCACACAGTATCTAGTAGATGATTCCCAGAAGACACTTAGACAAATGGGCCTGGAGCTTAGGAGAGAAGTCTGGGCTACAGGTGAAGATCTGGGATTTGTCAGGGTATGAGTAGACTCCACAGACACAAAAGAGACATGCACAATAAGAAGTGAACCAACGATAGCACCTAGAACGCTGTCAGGGACAACTCAGCATATACCTCCTGGGTAGCCACTCTGTGTCATCATTTTTTGAGGTACTTCTAGGCATAGAGAGGTGAAAAAAATGGAGTCCTCAAGGAAATTCCTACTTTAATGTGTATTTGAGTAAGAAAACATTTCTCTTTAGATACCAATAGTATTTTCCATATGCTTACTCTCCAAAATTCACTAAAGTGAGATAAGAAAATATTATTATATGCTTTCTATGCCTTTGATACTTTTTCCTAAATTTTCAATTTTGTTCTTAAATTTAGGATTATTAATCGCCAATTTTGTCTCTACTATTAGAATACTAAGTTCCTTGATGTGAGAGGCATGACAGCATTTCTTTTTTTTTTAATTCTCAAGACTACATGAAAATAACAACTACCACTTTCTGAACACATCTCATGTACCAGATATTACTTTTAAGTGTTTTAAAGAAGTTATTTTACTTGAACGTCACAATAACCCTATGAGGTTGATATGACTACCCAATTTACCCATAGATGTTACAGTTGGGGTGGGGCTGGGATTTAGCTCAGTTGGTACAGCACCACTCTCTGCACTCTCTTAGGTCCCTGATTTGATTCCCAGCACCACAAAGATGGGAGAAGGACATGGTAATCCACTCCCAAGGCAATCCTGAAATAATTAGCCATTGAAAACCCTATGAGGGTCACTATGAGTCAGATGCAACTCAATGGCACCTAACAACAACAACAGCTAGGGTGGAACTGTTGGCAAATGGTATAGCCAAGACACAAATCTGTCTCATATTCATAGGAGTAAGCCTGTGCTTATAAAAGTCCTCTGGATGTTTCTACATGCCCACCCCTGAGGCAGAAGGAACAGATGATCCCCATCAGTGATAGCAGGAAGGCTTTATAATAGCTTGGCATCTTCCATCAAACACCTCTATCCAACCCCACCTACTCTGTGGATCACCTTACGAAACTACTTATGCTTTGGGAAGTACTGTTCCCTAAGACAATTTAGTGAATATCTATACTTTTGAGGAATGAAAATCTGATAACTAAAAAGAAGTTATTATATTCATAACATAATGGATACATCTATTTTAAAATATGAAACAAGTAATGTTCTGTGCAGATTTGCAGGTAGGCTTTGGGTCTTTTCTTCAGTTTATAAGTAATATCATGTTGAGCAGTGAAATTAGGGCGTTAAAAGGTATAAATAAATTGCATAATAAGCCAGGCATGGTGGCACATATCTCTAATCCCAGTAACTTGGGAGGCAGAGCCAGAAGGATCACAAGTTTGAGGCCAGAGGCAGCCTGTGTACTCTAGTGAGACTCTGTCTCAAAAATATTTTAAAAATGGGATTGGGGTACAGCCCAGTGGTAGAGCACTTGCAAAGTAGGTGCGAGGCCCTGGGTTCAAACCCCAAGTACCATAATTAAATAAATAACAGAATAAAGAATTTAAAATCTAAGTGAGATTCAGAAAGTTGACATTAGATGCAAAAAGTTGAAATTAACAAAGTATTCCTGGAAGAATAATGGAGTAGATTATTTGACATAATGTAACTTTGAATTTAATAATCAAACAAGAACAGTAAAATGTGGGGTGTCCAGACAATAGAATATTATTTAGTTATAAAAATAAAATCCTAATTGATGTTATAACATGGCAGAATCTTAAAAATATTATGCTAAAATAAAGAAGCCAAATACAAAAGGCAAAATATTGTATGTGAGTACATTTATAGGAAATGTCCAGAATCTGAAAAATCAATAAAATAGATTAGTAGTTGCCAGGAACTAGAGGAGAAGAAATGGAGGAGTGACTACTCATGAGCACTGGATTTCTCTTTTGGAGTGATGAAAATGTTCTGAAATTAGATAGTGGTGATAGTTATTCAACCTCAAAACACTGAGTTATATACTTCAAAATGAAGGGAATAAATGGCACGTGAATGTATCTCAATTAAAAACTACAATATAAAAATTCAAGCAGGACAATGAGATTCATAAGGAGAAGTGTTTAGGAATCACAAAACAACCTTCTTATTAAGGAATTGGTCAGGCCCTATGGACTAGAGTGTCAAGTTCTGGGATCCAGGTGGTTTAAAAGAGAGCCACAAGACTGGTAGACTTGGGAGACAGAATTTATATGGAATACTAAAGTGGTGGGAATGATTCTATCTGAAAATCCCAAGTTGAAGGGAGTAATAACTGTTTCTTGAAGAATATAAGGATTCTTAAGCAGAGAATAGTAACTAGTTGCTTTCCATCTGAAGACACAGTAGAAATAAGAGTGCTCTAAAGAATATATAAAGGATTTAGGACAGGCACAAGAAAGGGTACCCCTACAGTGAGAGTTTAACAAGGGGTCATCTTACCAAAGATCTCTGTGAATTTGTCATTGTGCTACTCGAAAGGATTTTAAGATTGAGGTAACCCAGTGAAATGAAAGACATAATATGGACCAGGCAAAGTCCAACCAGGTTATTGTTCAAGTAAATTTCTTTAAAATAATTCCAATTTTCTTTTGGCTTCCTTTATAAAGCTTCCCCATGAGAGAAAAACTGTTAAATTATCCTGCTTCAAATGAACTGAGAGGCTCTGATACACAAAATTCAGGTTGGTATCAACAATACTCCTATCCTAGGAGTTTTAGCTAAACAGAAGTTGCTTTTCTCTTTATTAATATTTTTAGTATTTTGAAGTTTTCTTCTAATTCTGAAAGTTTCTCTGATGTTAGCTTTCATGCACCTACCTAGTCCATCAAGCTGTAGAAATGTTCCCACTGCCTTGTCTCTAGACATAGTACTTTACTGCTCCTCTGTCACTATCCATTACAACTTCTATTTTTGACTATATAATCTACCATGTCTAATAGTGCCAGGATGCAATAATGTGCCTTGATATAGATATACCCCACCATCTAACACATCCTGTTTTCATAATGAAATCTCCACAAATTCAAACTTTAGAATTATATTGTAAACTATGTCACCTACTTAATTTTTCAAAGTGGAAGCATGGATTTTCTGATAGAATCATTTACCTACATAGGTAGAATCATTTAACTACATTACCTGATAATGATGGGGAGTTGTTAAAGAAGAAACCGAATATGAAGAGAGTACTTAAAAATCTCATAAGAGGGCGGGTGGATGTAGCTAAATGGTAGAGCACTTGCCTAGCATGCACAAGGCACTGGGCTCTATCCCCAGCACCAAAAAGAAGAGCCAAAGGCAATTTTCAGTCTTAATTGTGTTTTTCATCTCTAAACAAAGACGAATATACTGATGTCATAATTATACGTTTGGAATTCTGATTTCTGTCACCTGATTAACTAGATATGGAACCAACTTGTATGCCACATCAATAGCATTCACATTCAAGTTGTAGCAAAATTAAGTCATCACTTAGAGATTAGCATGCTTTCCAACAAGCACATATTTCTCCAGTGCCCATCCTCAGAGTAACACAAATATTACTGGCAGCCACCTAAACTGTCATAAAATGTACTGCCAATTGCCAGTGGGACTTAACAAAAAGTAGACATTGCACCTTGCTGAAGCCAGAATCAAATTGAGACCAGAAACAAATGAGGCAGTATTACAATCTTTTTCCTAACCCCTGGTGCTGACTTGGAAGTGCATTGAGGTGGGGTGGGGACAACATCAAATAATCTTTACAAGTCAGAACAGAACTGGTCTTAAAATTGCTTTTGGCTTCATTGCCCCTAGGTCAGCTGCTGAAACAGAAGTCAGGCTGTAACTTATAGGCTTACATTAATTTTCCTTATGCTGCTTAATTTTAGTAGCATAGTTTCCACATACTTTAATATCTTGTTTTCAGTGTTGTATGACATGTCTTGTAAACAGTGTGAAGTTGGTTTAACTATACAACATTAAAGTTATATCCCCATTAGGTCTATAATCTAAAGACCTGTTACTTACAGATAAGGAACAGTCCTGACCTCTAGTAACTACTGAGAATTATGGAGAAATCCAAGACCCTATTACTTGAGACTAACTTTAAACAAGAAGGCCTTGCAAAACTACACAAAGTTGTCCTTTCAAAATTAAGTAGACAAATACTTTATACCCCAGACCTCAAGTCTTCCATGATTTCTTCTCTTTTAGAAAAATATTCTTCCACATGAATGCCCAGCTCTTTGCCCCACATTCTTCTCAGCTCATTCTTCTACAATGACTACGAGAATGAGACATATCAAGTTTTTTTTGGCCCACAGCCACACAATCCCACCAAGAAACAAAGCTTGTGAATACCACACTAGGGCAGGGCCTAGTGTGGTATTCACTAATACAGCAGTCCTTGACTTTGAGTGGGTTAAGTTCCCACTCAGTCAGCCTGATAGAAGGAGAACCTGTCTCCACTTACTGCAACATCCATCATACAGTACTGCCTAACTCAAATAGCACTTCAGTTCTTGGTCAAGGGCTCATTATCCTCTTTCTTTATGAAAGACCCACAAATATCCCTTTACCTTGTGTAAGATTAAGCTCCCTGAGATCTACACCTGACTGATCACATGAGGTTCAAAGCTGGGGATCTTTAGGGGGAGGAGATGACAAATGGTATAAAAGCAGCAGTAAGGAAAAAGAAGGATGCCCAGCCAGTGGATGAGTGGTTGGAGACTGTGGAAGACAGCATTACCGCCACTTATAAGAGTAGGTGGCAGCAGAAACAGCATGCTCAGGAGAGAGTCAAATCTCTGTCAAAATTACAAGGAGAAAGGAATGGTTCAAGAAGGGGTTGGGAACACAGGCAATTTTGCTGAGGATAGATTCTGAATTCCAGGGGAAAGAGGATTTAGGGAGGAATAGACTAGAGGAACTAGAGTTTGGGAGGCAAAGAATTTCCTACAATTTGGATTCTTGCACTGACTAATGATGATCAAAGGCATCATGAGATTAGACTGAGGCAAACAACAGTGATTTGTAAGGTCAGGGAGGGATTTCTGTCCAGCCTCCCCTTAGCCCCTGCTGAAAGAGGTGAGCAAGCCCGTAGAGTGGGAGTTCTTGTCAGGGTATTTACATCCCTCTTGATCCCTGATGATGGAGGAGACGATATATAAATCCATATAACAAAAGAATATCATATAGCTTTTAAAATATTTCCTTTTAATTCTAGATTTAATTTTATAGGAACAAAGAAAAAGATGAAGGAAACATTAGAATGATGGAACTTAGATATGATTCTTTAGCAAGACTATAATAGCCTTATCTGGGAAATCTTTAGGGAGCCAGAGGGATACTTCACAACATTTAGGAAATACACTTGAGACCCAAAGATAGAGTTCACTTTGGGAAAGTCAGCAAATCTCCTTGAAATTCAATTTCCTTATTTGTCAAGTGGTATTAATAGTTCCTATGTACCAGGCTGTCATAAGGATTAAGTGAGGCAAACACAAGCAGAGCACCTATCATATAGTTTATTACCAACAAATGTTTAGCAACCTTTCCTATTTGTTTTTTTCTAATAAATTCATGACTCAAGTGTTTGCTGCACTTTAAAATGCAGAAATAGGCTTATAATGAGTTTCAGTAACTTATTTAAGGTCCCTTATTAGAAAGAGCCTGAGCAGGGACTTTCAATTTGCGTGACTGATGCCAAAGGTTAGTCTTACCTCTTTCCCTTGAATCTCACTGACTCTCTTACTTGACTTTCTGCCATCGTTAATATGAGAACTTATTTCCCCAATATTGGTTGAGAAACATATTGTCTCTATCAATGCCAGAAGTAGTAAAATAAGTGTACCTGGCACAACTCACATGTGAATCTTCATTTGACAAAAACCACCTACATTAACTGATGATAATGATGGGGGCAGTTAGTGAAGAAGAAACAGAATACAAAGAGTATTAGGCACTTAAAAGTCCCATAAAAGGGTTGGAGATGTAGCTAAATGGTAGAGTACTTGCCTACCATGCGCAAGGCACTGAGTTCAATTCCTAGCACCAAATAGAAAAACTGCCTCCCCCCACAAAAAAAAAAATCCTCAAAAGCCTGAGATTTTCTTTGGTACTGACTAGGTTCTTCTATGTTAAGGGAAAAATTTGGGTCAGCTTTCATTTGTTCCTTGTCTATGTATCGAAAACAAAAGGAAAAACAAATAAACAAACAAACAAAAACAGGTCAATGAAAAAATGAAGCAGCTACAGGATGTAGATAGATTACTGCTAAGCAGTAAGCAGACAGGTTCTGGTTTTCCTAGCCTACTAGGCAGCCAGTGGCCTTGAGTATGTTCATAACTTTTCTAGTGGCAATAATCAAGTGAGTGAGCACATGAATTTCAGAATCAGAAAGCTGTGTATTAATCTGCTTTTTTTTTTTTTCACTTTGTACTGTATGACCTTGGGCAAGTTCCTCTCTGAGCCTCAACTTCCCCATCTCAAAATGGAGATAATAGTACATATCTCATAGAACAAGTATAAGAATTAAACGCACTATTGCAGGTAGTTAGCATGAGATGGTATTCAGAAAATATCTCATAATTGTTACTTCTAGTACTCTCTGAGATTCATGCTCCCTCTTTCTTAAAAGGGGGCAATTATACTTGCCTTGCCTCTTCTGCTCTACTTTCTAAACAGGACTATTTGTGATGATTACTATGTATAGAATAGTACTTTGTGCAATGTAAAAGACTATATAAGAATGTTGGGTTTTTATGATGATAACTCAGGAGAGAATAGAATATACTATCTCAGTCATTAGTAGTAACAGAGATGAGTAATCTTCTTGAAATGTTTTGAAAATGATGACCAAGTCCTAAAGGTTCTCCATATCTAACTGAAGAAAACACAGTGTTCTTTAGGTTCTTAGAACTCTGAATTCTTTTTTCCATAATAAAATTGAAACCCCTAAGGATTCATTTAACTCATAATATAAAGGCAAAACAACAACAACAAAATTGAAAGAAAGGGAGGGCTGGTTTCTCAGATTGCCCACAAAACTGGAAAATAGTTACTACAGCAGAATGCAATAAAGAGGCTTACAAATTGAGTCCTGGGGGAAGGACACAGCTATATTTGTTCCATGTGGGTATAACAGTCCAGAAGTTGGTCTGTTCTCTTCTGTAAGTGCCCTGTGCATAAATTTGTAGGCTGTCATTCTCTTTAATTCAAAACACTGGTGAACAAACACTTGGAGCAAAGCCACCTTGAGAACATGACAAGCCACAACATTTAGAACATTGACCACCTCTCATTGCTCAAACAAAACCCTTAAACTATTGACTTGCTTTCTTAAGAGTTTTTGTTGTTTACCAATGCATATCTTAATTGATTTTAAGAGAATCTTTAGAAGTCAGCTAGACAACAACACCCTCCATCCCCCCTCAATGCTGGAACAGTCTTTTTCACACCATCTGCACAGAGGGAGGCCCAACATTTCAGAGACAAGGATTCCCTTATGGGCTTGGTTGCCCCCTAGAGTTACGGTTGATAAATGCCAGGAGTAACACAAGTCTCCTGCCCTAAGGTTTTCATGAGGAGCCTCCTACTGGAGTAACATCATGACCTTTGGGAACTTCTCCAAAGATTTCAAGAAGGATTTTAGTGGGGATGAAAACGTAGAGAAATCAGGCAGATCCATGGCTCTGGATACACACATTCTCCTCATCTTCCGTAAAGGGACTGCCTTGCTTCTTCAAGGCAAGGCTTGCAGAAGCCCAGCTGCCTTGTCTGACTCCAAGAGTGTTAATTGGGGAAAAGAAAGAAAAGGAAATAAAAAGCCCAGTTGTAGCCACACATCAAGCTACATTCTCCAATATGGTATTCCTGAAATAACACTGACACTTTGCTCTCCATCAACTTGATGTCTATTTCTTAACAGAGAATGAGAAGTAAGTGACTTTTGGCACTCTTAAATACCAATAAAGCCTATTCTCTCTCTACATATGACTGTTAATACCCAAGGGTGATATTCATATTCCTCTTCAGTTTTCTCTTTTCTAGGGCAACACTGAGTTCTCTGTATCTCCTGATTACAACAGTCAAAGACTCACTTAATGATTTGCCTGACATAGCACTCTAGTTGTGTGCTATTACACTAAAAGAACTATTGCCATGCCTGATCCATAACATTACATTCTAATAATGTATCCTCAGACTCAGGTGTTTTTTTTTTTTTTAACCATTCATATGACAGTATTGACTCATGTTGAGTTTCCTTTTAACTAACATCCCTGGAACTTTTCCCCATTACTTGTTATCTGCAAAGCTCCCTCCTTCCTTTTAGGACTTAGCATAATATTTTGTTGAATTATATCTAGGACTTTACATTGACCCTTGTAAAATTTTAACTCACTGGCTCTAGTAGCGTAATACAGTGGTTGAGAACATGGGTTTTGCATTAGACAATTGGTTCTTACACTAGCTGTGTCTCTTATTGGCTGTGGGACTTGAGTAAATGACAACATTTCTGTGCCTGTTTACCTACCTATAGAATGGAATATTAACAGGAAACACCTAGAAGGTAGTTGGATACAACTAGGATACAACTAGAAGGTAGTTGTAAGGATTAAATGATGGATTCTATATAGCACCCTATGCATTCTACCCAACACATAGTAAGTACTCAACAAATGCTAACTATGGTTATTAGAAAATCCATCCATCAATCTATACTGATCTTAAAATTCAGTCTCACTTATTGGATATATCAGCCCTCTCTTCTAAATTTGGGTCAATCACATGTTGCAAAAGCACATCTTTTGTGCATCCATCAAAATTTCAAATGAGAAAAATAGTCAGAACATCAGCAAAATGATGTCCTTCCAGACAGACATCAATCCATAACTCAACTCACAACCAGGCCAGGATACATTTGTTCAAATAGCTATGAATCTACTTAATTAGCCTCAACAAGACAATAAGAATGTCTTAAAAATCTCCTCCAAACTCCTCCCAGAATAATCCATTCTTTGACATCCCTATAACCAATCCAATGAAGCTGAAAGAATGACATTACACTAGCAATAGGGAACTTCTGCTTTTAGTGGACTTATTTTGTTTCCAGATATTTTCTTGCCAGAAATAATTTAATCCACTTTAAATTTTGCTGAAGATCAGTGTTCTGCAGATTCTAGAATATTCTTTCTTCTTCCTTACTCCATTTTTAAAAATTAGAATAATGCCTGCCCTTTTCAGTATTTTGGCCCCATACCTTATTGCTATTGTTTCTCATAAATGACATGTTCACATTAGCAGTTCTGTCCCTACCCTGTGCTGTGGTTCCAGTGGAAATACCTTGCTGGGGGTTAGGAATTCTAAGGCAGTCCAATTTGCTAATCACCCAAAATCCACATAAAGTAGCATTTACCTTTCTGCTGCTACTAGTACTGTTGCTGCTGCTAATGACAATGACAACAGTAGTGTTAGGTTCTCGGCTAAGCATTTTACGTGCATTAACTAATTTAATCCTCAAAGCACTCATCTGAGGTTGGTATTATGATAATCTCCTCTTTACAAAGAAGGAATCAGGCTTAGGCCACACAGCTTGCAAATGTCTGACCTAGCATTCAAAACCAAGTCAATTAGATTCTACAGTCCAAACTTCCAACCAAGTGTTATATTATCTCCCTTTTAGTACTAACTGGGTACTATGTGGGTATAGAAGCTATATTGCTGAGGTCCAGTTCCAGCCCTGCAGGCAAAGAAATTCCACATTGTCAGTATCACAGAATTGATTAGTCTTGGATATAGAGACTAGTCCTAACAAAGTTCACAATAAACTGGCATAGCAAACAAGAAGGCTAACTTGTTAGTTTATAACAACATGTATCTACCACACAGACCAGATCATTATAACAGTCTAACCAGAACATTTTCCCTTTTAGATAGTTGTATCTACAGATGGAAACTATAAACACAAGTGATTAGAATAAAAAGAGTTTGTTTTAGGACTTGAATGTTAAATTGAATTTGCAACAAAAGAGGATTCTCACTGAAACTTTGAAGTCTGACATCTCTATGGATAGTTCCTGGAGACAAAGTGCACAACCAGTACTCACCTTTGGGTACTTCTGATGTTGACCAACCCCTGTTCTGGTACATCTGTGCTTTACTTACACTTATGCCAATCTTAGGCCTAAAGAGGGCTGGGATTTAGCTCAGTTTGTGAGCGCTGCTCTGCAGTCTCTCAGGTCCCAAGTTTGAGTCCCAGCACAGCCAAAAGTAGGAGAAGGACGTGGCAACCCACTCCCAAAGGCACTCCAGAAACTGTCAGCCACTGAAAACCTTATGAGGGTCACTATGAGTCGGACCTGACTTGAGGGCACCTAACAACAACAAAGCCTAAAGACACTTTCTTTAGGTAATTTTCTACAACTATGCTCTGATATATTCTCTGGTGCTTTCATGTATTATTTTATTTCCCAACTAAATTCTTGAGCAACCCTTATATCTAGTCTATGTTCTTCAATATAATTAACTCTCACCTAAAAGCTTTGATTCACTAAAGACAACTAGGAGCTCTCTTATTATCTTTTTTATTTTTCTATTTCTCTTTTACCTTTTTAAGACATGTACCATATTCAACTAGTAGTACAAAATAGGTTCTATAGTAGTATAGGTAGTACAAAAATAAGATCTTTTTCATTGTTCTATCTTCCTAAACATTGGTTTCCATGGAGAAAGTGGGTAGGGGAGGGCAATGTGACCGGTGAGATTTCTGTGCAGAGCAAGTCAGGCATTTGAACTACAAGAGGAAGTGGACTTATCCTCAAACAAATCAAAGTCACTAGGCACTGGGTGGAGAGGGCAGGGGGGAGGAGGTCACAGAGAATGTTCTGAGCCTGGCCACTTACTGATTTTAGACATTCCTACCTAGGGAGTGGGCTGGGATTTAGCTCAGTGGGTAGAGCGCTGCACTGCGGTCTCTGAGGCCCCGAGTTCGATTCCCAGCACCATAAAAATGGGAGAAGGGCCTGGCAATCCACTCCCAAGGCAATCCCAAAGCACTCAGCCATTGAAAACCTTATGAGGGTCGCTATGAGTCGGATACCGACTCCACGGCACCTAACAACAACAACAACCTAGGGAGTGTACTATGAGCAACGCTTTCACTCTGGCCACAGTGCATTATTCAGAGAAACAGACTCCCCAGAGACAAGATCAACCTAAATGTGTAAGTGTGGGAATACTACTGACACTTAACCAAGCCAGAGAACTTGAAAGTGAAAGGAAATGGAAATGAAGGGAAACTGTTTTGTTGATAAAGAATGGAATGTGAAAATGAAATGAACATTTTAAATAAAAGACACTTCTCCTTGTCCTTCATTTTACTCAGTGACTCAAACCAGAAGTCTCTATAATACATAAAAATTCTATTTGGCAAAATGACCTACCTATTCTTTTTGGATATTATCATGAACATCTGGAGAAAGACTCACTCCAAGTCATGGTGATAGTGATCATAAGTACATTTCCGTGCTCTCTAGGTGCTATGGAGATTTCAAAGTGAGACAAATTAGGGGGACCTATCTTTCCCTGAGGCATTGTAAAAGTACTGTTAACACTGTCAAAATGAATATTGATTTTAATAATCAGTTTTTTTTCCTATAAGCATGTCTTCTGATGGTTATCCTCCTGTAAATAACCTCAGATGTTGGAAAATGGGACGATATGCTCCCTAACTGGCAGCTGTTAGATTCTCTCTTGCTACCTTGGCTGCCTTGAGTAAAGGACTCTGAGTCAAGCAGCCAGCTGGACCACCCTATACCAATGCTAGCCATTTCGAACACTTTACAGATGCCTTGAAGGAGACAAATGAAAACAGCAACTGCAGCAAAACTGGCTCCCGAGGGTGCAGCCCCAGCCATGACTGTTTAACAGTCATGCATTTTGCATTTACACTAGACTTTTTGCCATTGTAAGTCCTGGCGAACTCTAGATGACCTTGCAATCATTTCCACTCAAGCTTGAGGGTAAGATCTTCCCCGGGGGCCTAACAGATGGACTGCTGTGATAGGTACAAAAGAGACAATGCTGCAATTAGTGTAAACAACAATCTTCATTTGCATGGCAGGTCTGCTGTAATTGGTACAAATATCCCCTTTCTGGCTATATAAGAAGACTGTTGAACTCACTTGGTGAGTGAGCTGGGAGACACTCTTTTGTGATACCTCCTCTGGTGCTGCAACAAGGTTTGATAAAAGGCTTCTCTCAAGCAAACTTTTTGTCTACTTTTAGTAGAGTGGGCTGAGCTGGTAACATGGAGAAAGAAGTGAAGCCAGAAGAATGGTGGCAATAGTAGCAGCAAAGACAGTAGAGTGGCAGCACACCAATCTGCAGAAGCAGGGCAGCAACTGGCTGTCTTGACA
This sequence comes from Pedetes capensis, assembly GCA_007922755.1. NCBI lineage: Eukaryota > Metazoa > Chordata > Mammalia > Rodentia > Pedetidae > Pedetes > Pedetes capensis. Next base: position 58,936 of record VMDO01001157.1, read on the forward strand.
GCACTGATAGAAGCAGAGCACAGGAACCACCAATCAACAGAAGCAGAGTACCATGTGAGGCTCTAGATGATCAGCTGGAGCACGGCATGGGAACCAAGAGGTTCTGCCAACTGACAGGAGCAGAGTAGCCCTGTGTGACTCTGAGAATTGGCAGTAGAGCCATAACCATGAGACTCCAATGGGTCACAGTAGAGCTGAGAACTGCATGGCTCTGACAGCAGCAGTAGGGGAGAGGCCACAGAACTGCATGGTCTTAAAGGGACAGTGCCAAGTGAATGTCAGGCAAAGCAGTAAAAGTGTGAAGCCAAACAGCTGCAAAAGAGGTGAGGCTGCAAGATCAGCAGTCAGCAGTAGCAGAAACAGTGGCAGAGCAAAAAGGCAGCAATAGCTGCATCCTGAATAGTGGCAACAGTGACAGCAGCCATGGCAATAGGAGGCAGATTAACGGCTGGAGAAGAGCAGCCAGGGCAGGAAGAAGAGGGACAGTGGAAGTAAAGAGAAGTCACAAGTGAGTAGAGAGCTGATGCTGAAAAGGGATAGAAGGCTACAATGAGCCAAAGAAGAGAAACTTTAAGCCCTGGTTTCTAGAAGACTCCCAGAGAACTGTCAAATATTTAGGACCAAGGGTCTCAGACATTCTAGGCCCTGAAGCTATAACATTGGCTGCTGTGAAGGGCTGCGGATTCTGACACCTAGACCTTCCTGGAAGCTGCAATGCCAGCTCCTGTCAAAGGCTTAGGATTCCTCACCATCTTGGTTTACAAAAGAGCTCCAACACTTACAGGTTTAAGGTTCCCAACTTCCTTGGCCTAAATAATAGCTGCAATACTTTCAAGCTTAGGATTCCTGACCTTTGGCCTATATAAGTGCTGTAACACTAGAGGGTACCACTTGCGGCTGTGCTCCTGTCTATCTGCCTTTGGTGCTTGTTGCTGTCAAATGCCAAGGGACATAGAAGTTACCTATGACTTGAAGGGTTTCTCCTTGTCTACCCACAATTTCTATCTGAGTAGAGCAAAAGGACCCCAGCCAGCTCATGGGTGACAAGAGCACTTTCCCAAGTACTTTCTCTTTCAATGCTCACATACACTCTGTGAGATGAGGATTGCTGTCCACTTTGCTTTATAGTCAGTGGTTTTTCCATGATACCACAGCAGTAGTGGCTGCTACTCAGTATATCCAGGTTCCCCTGAAAGTAATCAAAACATACATTGATCATTCTATTGCCCTTAACCAGCCCTACTCATGTATAAACATAGAATGCTAGCTATCATCCCTAATATCTTTATAAAACCTGCATGAAGTATTCAAGGTAGTCCTACCTACGTGGCTCTAGTGTATTTGAACATTGCAACACAAGTACCAATCACCTGTATTTGCTTTAGGTATGGCATAGAAAAACTGCAGTTCATTGAATAGATCCTTTATTACCTGGTCTCAACTTTTCTAACCTTTAGGACTCTTCTAAAGGTAATCCTAATATGTGTTTCACTAACACTAATATAGTTTGCTGAAATTTCAATGCCAAATAAGGGAAAAGATCATGTGCTCCATTCTCTGGAGATATACTATAGCCTGGCAAGGATCTTCCTTCAATATTCATTTAAACAGATTAGTAGGAGAAAGGAAAAAAAAGGGGTAACAAGAAAAGATTTATCACTAAAATTCCAAGCATAATTCCTTTCTTTGATGCCTAAACACAGCATCTTCTGACAAGATGGTAGGTAATAACTAGACACGTGTATCCACAGGGCCTCAGATCTCTGAAGATATAGAATATTATAAGATCATCTTCCCAAAAGCAGATTTAAGTGGGGACTTTCACATTTTTCTGATCTAAATATTCTCCTTTCTTCTTCACTTCAGCTCCTTCAAATGGTGAAAAAAAAAATTAAGAGAATGAGTAATAAAGAAAATGTTAAGAATTTCCTTTGTAAAACTCATCTTCTCACAGGTAGAGACAACTTCTCCTGAGAGTATTGATGAGGTTGTGAAAATGTGAGGTCATGGGAACCAGAGGTGTCACCCAGAAAAGGCCACAAGAGGACTCATCAGCAGTGACTGCTGTGGTCTTTGTCATTGTCGTGAACTTAGGAAAGACAAACATCCTTGTTAGCTTCATAGTAATGCTCCCTGGCTCATATAGAGTTCTACAAGTAATTACTGAGTAAAATAAAATAAAATAAAATGGAAATAAGTTGTCATAACTGCCAAGATATTAGATACTAGAGTACCTCATGTTTTTAAGTATAACTGTTCTCTACAAGAAGAAAGCGAAAAATATACTATGTTGAATCTAACATCTTCAAGTCTTGCAATGTGAGGGATGACAAAATCCTCCTAGACCATCAGGATTCCCAAACTGATTCATCCTTCATGAAAGAGGAAAGGGCTTCTGAAAAGTTCTACAACCTAGAGAATATAAACCACTCAACAAAACAGGATCTTACCTCAAGCCTAGCAAAGCTCTTTACAAATTCAACTCAATGCAGCAAAGATTTTGCTTTCAGATTACCCAAAGAGTTTGCTGGTGTATGCTGGCTACTAACCACTGCTAAGCAAACTATATCTCTACTAAGGCACAGCTTCTCAGCATATCAGATCTGATACGTAGGGGTTTTGCAGTTGAACAGAAATACTATAATATATGATACAGCTGCAGACCTGGGCAGAGGGTCAGTTGGCCTGTTAAAGTTCTATCATTGTCTAACTGCAAGGCCACAGACACATTCTTACACCTCTCTGAGCCTTTGGTGTTTTCCTCTACGAAGTGAGAGGTTTAAAGGCTCAAAGGAGCCTTTCTAGCTTCTAACACTTGTAACACTCCATGACTCTGTGAAAAAAGGTAACTAAAATCAAGCTCTTTGTTGCTTCTATGGTGCATAGAGAACAGGTTGACGCATCAGCAGGTCACACAGGCATGGATCCTGTTAGCAGAAACTTAGCCTTTTTGGTGGCTGAAAGGAATGAGAAGAATATTTTGGCTTTCAACGTGGGCAAAGATTTGGTTTGGATTTCTCTCCGAAAAGACAGCATGTCTCAGCAGTGGAAATGATGCCAGTAGCCACAGGCCGGGTCACTGCTTTTAGTGAGGCTCAACAGGCACAGCACAAATTTCTTAATTACCATTACTGTAGTCTTTACCACACCTTGTTTTTCTTGGTGACTCTCCTTGTCAGGTAATCTGGGTTAGAGCCAACCCAATTTATAATATTTGAGGTTTTTTCCACTGCAGGTAAGATTACATGCTATTTTAAGAAACCTCTTGGGGGATGAGGAAATATGTTGTTTTCCTTTTAAATATTATACTGTATATCAATTCCAAATGCTAACTGAGCCTTTAAACAAAAACTTGAGTTCCCTAAAAATAGCCTGTCTAACCTGTCTGCTGTAAGAGGCCAAAATGCCTCTTAGATTTGGGTACTTTCGACACAAAGCATATTCTGCTTAGCACACACTTAGAAATAAAATAATATTTGGGGAACATGTCTAAAAGGTTAAGAAAAGCTAAATGTAAATGCTCTCCAAACACTAAAAAATATATTAATTAATGTAAGCTATATTATTACTTTAATATATTTATACTCTCAGAAAAGCTCAAATGAATTACTAAATCCAAATATAAAAAACTTTGTTAACCAAATATCAAATGCAAAGGCCCCATCTCAGTCTGCAATGTTTTCTGACTACTCTGCAGAATTTGACTTCTCAAATTCTTTCCAATCTTGACCACCATGACGCTACAAAGTACTAGCTTTCCTCCTACTTTTTTTAAACTTTATTTTCTACATCTCTTTTCCAGGCTATTCTTACTCATTTCCTTCTTTTCTTACTGTAACTTCTTAATGTATCTCAAAATTCAGTGGACATCTTTCTGCTCTTTGCTCTTTTAGTATAATGCGTAAAGTCATGTTTTTGGATTTGGAAAATTCTAGCTGTATTTACTCATAACTTTTGTAGCTGACTTCCTAATCTTGATCATATATTTAATCATCTAATATAAGTTTTAATTTACTATTTCCTTCTGTGGCGTGCTGAACATTTTTATCAGTTGGCCTTATTATTCAAACTTGAAAGCCATATAAAACTAAATTCGGAAAGTAAGAAATTTGTGGAAATGGATTGAAACTGGAGATACCAGTGCAAATTCACAATTTTTAAAATATGTATATGTACATATGGTTTGTGTGAATGTGCCTATATACAGATACAAATATTCACACACACACACACACACACACAAACATACACACAGATACCCCAACACACAACCATTTGCACACATACATTTACCAGTTCTGTTCATCAAAAGGGCCAAAAGGCAAAGATATTACAATAGCAATGAGCACAACTATGCCCAGAACACAGTTCCTAATACCATTTCTACTAATATGAACTAAGGTTTCTTGGAAAAATGGGTGATTTTAGGGCCGAAGCAGGATAGGTATAAGATTTGCTTAAGATAACTTATTATGCCCTCAAAATAAGGAAATCTTAAAAAACATGATGGAGATATGATACAAGAACATACCAGTTAAATCTAGAATAATGTGAATGGCAAAATAATTCAAGAGAGTATTAACCAGTGAAAAGAATGGAATCCATGAGCTCAAACAGGTAAAGGATGGATGAATGGATTGCTAAATAGATAGAGCCTGCAGCTGTAGCCCTGTGGCATCTGATCCCATCAGATCTCGGAAGCTAAGCAGGGTCGGGCCTGGTTAGTACCTAGATGGAAGACCGCCTGGGAACACCAGAAGCTGTAGGCTTAGGAGAAGGACCTGGCAACCCCCTCCCAAAAATCAATCTGCCATTGAAAACCCTATGAACAGCAGAGAAGCACTGACAATAGTGTTTCCCCTGCTGTACAGAGGGTCGCTATGAGTTGGATACTGACTCAATGGCACCTAACAACAACAACAGATAGATGGATGGGTGAAGAGACGAGAGAGCTCTCTTGCTTATAGGAAAAAGTTTAGTGCTGACTGGCAAATGTGAAGGAAATGTTGGAGTTGAAAAATCATGATTTTGCAGCCATCTTATTAAGCCTGGATTACATAAAAATTAATAAAAGATACTAAATCTAACGGTAGTGATGACATGCAAGATGTTTGCTTCTCACTCATGATTTTGTGCTTGCAATGGAAAAAGAGTAACCATACAGAGGAAAAAATAGATCTTGACTTGGTAGTCAAAATACATATCACCAATGAGTAGTAGGTGGGTATTATTATTATTATTATTATCATCATCATCTTCTTCTTCATCATCATCATCATCACCAGTACTGGGGGTTGAACTCAGGACCTCATTCTAGGCAAATGCTCCATTACTGAGCTGCACCCTCAGCCCCTTATTTATTTGTTTATTTTATTTTGAGATATGGTCTGGCTAAGTTGTGCAGGCTGCCTCCAACCTCGAACTCATGATCCTTCTATCTCACTCAGCCTCTCAAGTTGCTCAGATTATAGGCATGCATTATGGCACCCAGCTCAGATGGACACTATATGTCCTTAGAAATGATAACTTGGGCTGCAGATGTAGGTCAGTGGTAGGGTACATATCTAACATGTTCAGGCCCTGGGTTGGATCCCCAGCACCGCTCCTGCCCCAAATACAGAAATGATAATTTGAGGATTAAACACCATCTGGCTGGCAAGGTATAACCTGAACCTAATTATAAAGAAACATCAAACATTTTTTAAAAAGTCACGTTGGGGTGTCCTAATTCTTCAAAAAAGCCAAAATTATAAAAGATAAAGGCTGTGGGAAAGTTCTAGATTAAATGAGACTTAAGAGACATAGCCATGAAATATGTCAATTAATTGCAATATCTAATCCTAGACTGGATGTGTGCTGAAAAAAAGAAATGGTATAAAGGACACTAATTGTATTATTAGCCTGCAGCTATAGCCCTGTGGCATCTGATCCCATCAGATCTTGGAAGCTAAGCAGGGTCCAGCCTGGTTAATACCTGGTTGGGAGACTGCCGGGAACACCAGGTGCTGCAGGCTTGGGAGAAGGACCTGGCAACCCCCTCCCAAAAATCAATCTGCCATAGAAAACCCTATGAATAGCAGAGAAGCACTGACAATAGTGTTCCCCCTGTTGTACAGAGGGTTGCTATGAGTTGGATACCGACTCGACGGCACCTAACAACAACAACAACAACACTTGTATTATTGGGTCAATTGATAAAACTGGAATACAAATAGTACATTAAAGTATTTAATCAATTCACTGAAGTTGATAACTCTACAACACTTATATAAGAGAATATCCTCTTTCTTGGAAATACACATCAAAGTGTTTGAGGGTAAAAAATCAGGATGAATAAAATTTATCCTTGAATGACTTGGAAGAATATTATGTACATATGTATGCATGTATAGATGGACACATGATACATGAAATTGTAAACCAAATATAGTAAAATAGTAGCAATACATGAATATGAATGTTCTGTGAACTATTTTTACTTTTGTGACTTTTCTACTTCCAGATAAAAAGTAACATCAAAAACAAACAAAAACCAGCCGGGCGTGGTGGCGCACGCCTGTAATCCCAGCGGCTCGGGAGGCGGAGGCCGGAGGATCGCAAGTTCGAGACCAGAGGCAGTCTGTGTAACTTAGCGAGACCCTGTCTCAAAAAGTAAAAAAAAATGGGCTGAGGTGCCGCTCAGTGGTCTGGCACTTGCAGAGCATGCAGGCGCGAGGCCCTGGGTTCAACCCCCAGTACCGCAAAAACAAAACAAAACAAAACAAAACCCTCACAAAATGCAAAAACATGTCAAAAAAAAAAAAAACAAAAAAACCTGAATGAAACCTTTTCTCCCACCCCCACACAAGAAACTGTTTCTACTGTATATTGGCTTTATTCTCCCAAGCAGGTTCAAGTATTGCACTCATCTTTGGGACTGCTTTCTCTCAACTCTCAGAGCCATTTCTCCATACTCTATGCTTCACATCTACTCATTCTTTTGAATTCCTGTTACCACCATCCTGTTTCAAACATCTAGCATCTTATAATAAATTATTATTACTGTCTGCACTCCAAAACTAGGCTCTCTCGACTCTAAAACATCTTATATATATTTGTTATGTTTCTCTCCCAACAATATTATTTTCATTCCATCACTTGTCTACTCAAAATTTCACAATGGTCTGTATATTACCTAAAATAAATGAAAAATTCAGTCAATAAGTAAGTGCCTAACTTCTTGTCAGAACTTTTGCAAAATTAATTATAAAATAATGCATGTTTCTGGTGAAAAAAAGTTGAAAACATCAAAGAGCCCCAAAATGAAAAGCCAAATAACTTATGGTCTCAGAATAGCCACACACACACATACACTGCTAACAAATTATGTATCTTCCCAATTTTCCCTTGTGACAAATATAAATATATCTTATGAACTGGATCCTTTTCTCACTCTTTTCTGTATCATGAGAATTTCCCCATTTGAATAAATATTTTATACAATGTGATTTGTAATGGCTATTGAGTATACCTATAATCCACTTATTTAGTCAACCCTCTGGTTTTTATTTTTCAATTTTTCATTCTTATAAGTAGCATAAATGAAGACATTTTTACGTATATGCTTGTGGTCATCTTTCAAAGATTTCCTTAGGAACAATGGCTGATTTTTTAAAAAGTTAAATCTTAGCTTTCAGAACTGAGTGTACATAAAACACACTATGAGCTTCTTTACTCCCTTTTAGGCTCTTTCTCACATTGCTTTCATGCCTCCTCTATCCTAATCCAAATTAGAAGCAACATATCTCAAATGTCTTTGTATCAGAGGTCCTAAAAAAATGGTCTTTGAATGGCTAACACCTTATGTGTTCCAGAACTTGCTCAAGTCTCCCTTCTTCCCTAGGCTCTTGCCTATAACACTACAGGCCATACTTGTCACTCCTTCCTGTTTATTACTGATACAAAAAAAAAAAAAATTAAAAACCTCAGATATATTTACCCTCATTGACAAGTAGGTGACAAGCACATGTGTTTCTTTCTACTTGGGAGGGAGGAGAAACATGGCCTGGAAAGGTGCCACAATCATCTGACTCTGAGTCTCTGAGTAAGTTCTAAAATCAGTACCATAAGCCAAGCCATAAGGAAGGATGTTACGTGCTGTAGTTGGTATCCAACTCAAAGTGACCCTATGTACAACAGGTGAAACAATATTGTTACTGCTTCTCTGCTATTCATGGGGTTTTCAATGGCTGATTGTTTTTAGGGAGGGGTTGCTGGGTCCTTCTCCCAAACCTATAACACCTCGTGTTCCCAAGTGGTCTCCCATCCAAGTACTAACCAGGCGCGACCCTGCTTAGCTTCCAAGATCTGACAGGATCAGATGCCACAGTGGTATGGCTGCAGGCATGAGAAGGGTAGTCCCTAGGAAATATTTTATGATACTAGACCTGTCTTTGTGAGGCCCTAAATGTGTGATGCCTGCAGCCCTAGCACAGTGGCACCCGATCCCGTCAGATCTCAGAAGCTAAGCAGGGTCGGGCCTGGTTAGTACCTGGATGGGAGACCACCTGGGAACACCAGAAGCTGTAGGCTTAGAAGAAGGACCTGGCAACTCCCTCCCAAAAATCGATCTGCCATTGAAAACCCTATGAACATCAGAGAAGCACTGACAATAGTGTTTCCCCTGTTGTATAGAGGGTCGCTATGAGTCGGATACTGACTCGACGGCACCTAACAACAACAACAACAACAAATGTGTGATAAAAGCACAAAGGAGTGGACCAACCTAATGTTAACACCAAATGGCTTTAAAATTAAATATATGTTTGAGTCCTTCAGGTTAATGAATTCTCGTTCCAGAAATACCACTAATATTCAAGAACTGACCCTTTTCATTGCTTTCAGGTAGATATATTAACCTAGAACAATGCCAAAAAGTGTAACTGAGAAGAGGTTTTATAGAATTTGCTTAAATAGATTTAAATAATTTATATCTATAAGATCAATTATATATGAATATTAACTTGTAAGGTATATAAATGTGATTAAAAAGATTTTTCTCCTAAGTAGTTCCAATATAAAACTTCCTAATATGATTGGGTTTAAAATAAAAGATTCATGAAGAATTAGAATAGCAAGAAACTCTACTACTTAAGCAAAGCATAGCACTACTGTGAACTCTGGGAGTGAAATCTTAATAGCACCAATAGGGTCTGGGGGACCCAGCTGCAGCTTTACACATTTTGGAGAAAATCATTGATTTATTTCACTGAGTTCCTTTAAGTAAAACTTTGTGATAAATTAGGTCATAGGCAAGCCATCACTGAAGCTGCATTTGAAGCTCATGAAAGGAAAGGTCTCTAAGGATACTAAGTTAAACACAGTAGAGCCCAGCACTGTGGTGTACATCTGTAATCCCAGTGACTTGGGAGGCAGAGGCAGGAGGATCACAAGTTCAAGACCAGAAGCAGTCTGCGTAATTTAGCGAGACCCTGTCACAAAAAGTAAAACAGTGGGCTGGAGGTGCAGCTCAGGGGTCTAGCACTTACAAAGCATGCAAGGGTGAGGCCCTGGGTTCAACTCCCAGTGCCATAAAAAATAAAAAAGTAAAAATAATAAAAATAAATTAGAAAAAAAACAAAACAGAAAAACACAGTAGCAAAGTCTTGTTCTTCAGCATTTCTTTGTCTGTTTGATAATTTTCCACAGTAAAACTTCTTGCACATGTTTTTACATTTTAAAGCAAATTTTTACACATAAAACTTCAAATAAAAGCAGTGGTTTGCCACTGTCATTGGCTTTTCTAAGATGAAGAAATTCCATCTTATCAGAGGGAGGTTAGAAGGTAGTGGTTAATATTGCTGTAGTAATCCCCAAATCAAAGCCATCAGTTGACAGACTGTGTTCTCAGGCTCCCCCATGCTGGACTCTGAGATTGGTTTCATGGACAAGGAAGGTACTACAAAGGAAATGATTAAAAACAACTAGAAGATGATTACTCCTTTGTGACTCTTGCCTGAGAGCCTGAAATCTGAGCAGAATTCATCTCAGTTTCCCTAATGAATTCCTCTGCTGTTGTCATGCGGTTAATTCTCCACATTTTCTACTACCCTGATTATTAAAAAGAAGAAGAAGAAGAAGAAGAAGAAGAAGAAGAAGAAGAAGAAGAAGAAGTAGTAGTAGTAGTAGTAGTAGTAGTAGTAGTAGTAGTAGTAGTAGTAGTAGTAAAAGGAAAAGGAGCCAGGCAATATAAACATCAAAGAGTATTCCAACTTCTGTGCCCTTCAGATATTTTCCAGAGCTGGGTTATGGGGCCAAAAGAGATTGGGGGAGGGGGGAGTATGGAGTCTGGTACTGTTTTCTGTTTACTCTGGGAGACAATGGGCCAAACCTGCCAGACAATGCTTCAGTGCTAGTAGGTGACATATGGCCAGACAGCAAAGGTTTCCTTGGTGGGACTAGTGAAAATGTTCCCTTGGCTTAGCCAAGACAGACCCCAGCTATTACTGAATGGTGGTGTGGAGATGTGAGTGGAGCCCTCCCAAAAGCGAGCCTAGGTACAGACATCCTTCACTGAGCCTTAGACCAAAGCACTGAAGAGGGAGGGGGAGGGATGGGAGGAGGGACGCAAATTGAGAAACTTAAAACCAGCAAAACTTTTCATTTCCTGAACTTAAAGCGAGTGACTATTTGTGGTATTCACTGGAGTTTGAGTTTTTTCTCTTGCCAAGCTTGTAGACCCCACAAAAGACTGACTGGAAGATTGTTCTGAAATTAATAAAATGAGACTGAATGGGACTAAATGTAAAAATCTATTATATGGATATAAGAAAGAAAACTATTTCATACATGAGTTGGGGATGGGAGAATGAACAGGCTGGACAAAAGTTCATGTGAAAAGATCTAGGGTTTTAGTTGACTACGAACATTATATGAGCCAACATTGTCACTTGGCTGCTAAAAACCCATTACAATTTAAGGCAAGATTAGCAAAAGTATAGTGTTCAGAGTAAAGAAAAGAATGGTCTCCCTGTGTTCCACATTGGTCTGAACATGGCTGGAGCGCTGCCTTCACTCTGGGTGCCAAGTTTCAAAGAATATACAGAAAAACTGGAGCATTTCAAAGGAGTTCAAGGAAGAGAAACGGTGTGGAAATCATGTCACATGCAGAACAAGTAGAGAAACAAGAACTGTTTCAACTGGGGTTAAAAGTACTTACTGGGCTGGTTAGCTATCTGCAAATAGCTGACAGGTTGTTCTGTGGGAGAGTGAACTTACTTCCTCGACCCCAAAAAGCAGATAAATGAGCAGAAAAAGAGCTCAACATACAAAAAATCTTTCTACTAATTCAAATTGTCCCCAAATGGAACCATTTTGTATAATGGTTACTTCTTTAGCATGGGAAGGGTTCAAATCTAATGAACATCTGCGATAACCAGGGAGATTATCAGTGAGCATTCACACATTAAATGGAAGACTGTCTCAATGCCTGTTTGATTCTTTCAAACTTTAAACTTCTGAGCCTGAGAAAACTACATAGTGATTCAGAAATAATATTAAAAATAAAAATGCCTATCCTTAGCTTAAATCTTTCTATATATCTATGAGAAATTCAGTCACAGTCATTCAACAATACCACTGCAGATTTTTGAATGGGTATTTGGAGTAAATAAAGAAAACCTCCCCTCAGAGTCTTACACTAACGAAACCATTGTTTATAAGAATTCTAGCATTCCAATGCCCTTTCGAATATGTTTATTAACTTATTTTGTCTCTTACATAGTTTGTCTTCAGACACACTACATGTCAAAAAGCAGTCCTTGAGAGTAGGGTCTATGTCTTATTCACCTTTGTTCTCCTAGGGACAACAATAGCATTTGATGCAAAGTAAGTGCCAAAAATATTGGCTGCCTCTGCTAGGACTGTACTAGATGCGGTGCACACAGCAACAAACAAAACAGAGCTGGTTCTAGCTATCACAGAAACCACAATCTAGTAGAAGCCATTGATAGTCAAAAAAGGTCATACAAAGAAACACATAACCATAAAATTATAATAAACAATGAATATAAAGAAGAAAAACAGAAATTATAAGGTTAGATTTCGTTTTCTTAAAGGACTGATCTTTACACAGAGACTTGAAGGGTAATAGGATTTGGGCAAGTGAAGACAAAGAGAAGGAAGTCTAGGCAATGGAGACAAAGGAACTTTGTGTGAAGGTGTTGTGAACTAGGAAGGAATGAAGGTGAGGCGAAGCTGGACCATGCAAGATCTTATAAAACATGCTGTTCCATCTAAGCTGAATCCTAACAGTGCAATTGGAAGCCAATGATAGATTTTAAGCATGGAAATGATATAAAATTATCAGGTTGGTTGCAATGTTGAATAGGATTTAAATAGTATATTTCAAATTATTAGTGGGTCATGAAATGAATTTAGTTGACCATGTCCAGCATCAAAAAAAAGGGAAAATAGAATTTTTAAAAATATCAAAATGAAACATACAGAGTAAAGGCACAAATCTTTTGTTTGAGACTTGCAGAACTTTGTGTACTGAGGGTATTCATGAATGTAGTTTTGATAATGGATCACAGTCCAAAAAGTTTGAAAGCCACTAATAAGAAGGAAGTAAGCATAGGAACTTGGAGACCAGTTACAAAGTGACCAGAGTAGCCAAGATGATAAATATGGAGTTGGGCACCATGGTGCACACCTATAATCCCAGCTACTCTGGAGACTGAGGCAGGAAGATCTCAGGTGTAAGGCCAAAGGCAGTCTGCATGACTTAGCAAGACCCTGTCTCAGGGAAAAAAAATAAAAAAGGGGCTGGCAGCTCAGTGGTAGAGTGCTTGTCTAGCATGTCCAAGGCCCTTGGTTCAACCCCCAGTACCGGAAAAAAAAAAAAAAAAAAAGATGGTAAATATGTTGAGAAGTAGACAGATTCAACACACCCTGGAGAAAGATACTTGAAAGGAATTGGTTTGTGTTTGAATTTGGAGGCAAATAATAAGGAGATGTCAAGGATAGTTCAGGCTTCTAGCATCCTTTAACTTGAAAAATGAAGGAATGAGTGAATGAAAAAATGAGTAAATGAAGACAGCATGGTAAATCTAGCTAAAACTGTAGCTTGATTCAAATTTAACTACAGAAAAAAATATATAAAATATATATGTTGTTGTTAGGTGCCGTCCAGTTGAGTCTGACTCATAGCAACCCTAAGTACAGTGGAACAAAACACTCCCCCATTCTGTACCAGGCACACAATCTTATTTATGTTTAAGCTCACTGTTGCAGACACTGTGCCAATCCACTTGGTGGAGGGTTTTCTTTTTTTTTTTTTCATTGACTTGCCACTCTCCAAACAACATGTCTTCACTTTTAGCAAGCCTCCTAACTATTGAAAATAATGGGAATTTATTTTTCTCCCTTGGTTTCTCCTCACAAACTTTTCAGAGATAAGGTCCATGACTTCAACTTTATATTCCCAAGGTATAAAGGGAATATAGTCCTGCCAAAAAGTACTCATACTCTAAATGAACTAATAAGTGGAGTGAAATAAAATTTGAAAATAGTCAGTCTCATGGAAACATTAAGTGTTCTATGTTTTTTAATGGCTGGGGTTTCACTCAGTTGGTAAAGTGCTACTCTGTGCTCTCTGAGACCCTGGGTTCAATCCCCAGCACCTCAAAAGTGGGAGAAGGGAAATGCCACAATGAAAAGCATGTCAGAATGAATCACATTAAGGTGTACATTAAAAATTTCCAATAAAAAAAAAAGAATAATAAAAAAAAAGTGGGAGAAGGACATGACAATCCATTCCTGAAGAAATCCCGAAACCATCAGTCATTAAAAATCCTATGAATTGCAGAGAAGCACTGACACAGTGCCAGCCATGGCATACTGTCAGAGTGTTCCATTCTGTTATATATAAGGGTCACTATGAATTAGATCCAACTTAACAGCACCTAACAACAACAGCATGTATTTTTTTTAAGTAAAAGAATGTAAATCAACTTGGAATTGGTTTTTCTCTTAAGTTGCCACAGAAAGTTTCATTTTATAAAACTAAAGAAATGATATCATCTGTTAGAATGATACTATAAAAACATTTACTTCTTTTACTGCAAAATATTAATAAATGCTCAAAAGTTCTCTTCTACCACACTGCTGTATCTCATTTTCACTCTATGTTTACAGATTTGTAAGAAACTCAAAGTTCTAAGTTCACAGTTTTAAACATCACCTGGATTGTTTCTGTGCACTTGGTAAAGGTCAGGTATAATCCTGTTCAAAAGAAAATAAATGTGCCATGGAGAACATCCAAGAAATCTAAAGCTACCTAACAGCAGTGTCCACAGTAATCCATTCTTGCCTTCTGGTTTGTAGCTTGCCATGTGGCTCTTTGATGACATCTAACACCATTTTTTTGCTGCTCCTAATACATATGAGTTGTCTATTCAATTTTCACTCTCTCAAGGGCAGTAACCATGTCTTTATACTACTACTAAACTGTTCATAATGTTTAACAGTTCTGAACACAGTTGTTGTTGTTGTTGTCAATGAATATTTCTTCACATGATGAGCAGTAAGATTAAAGCAGAGATCTCCTAACTTTGGAGTTGTTAAACTAGACTTTGCTCCCTTCAGCAAGCTGTGTCAGTCTTGAATGCAAGTTTTCTCTCTAGCCATTCTTGTCTTTCATTACAAAATAGCAATTGCATCTTTCCAAACTGGAAAACAAATTCCATTGTAATTTATACTTGCAGCTGGGATGTTGAAATGTTCCTCAAGCAAAGATTTTTATCTGTGCTGCGAAGGGGGAAAATGTAACTCATAAGCTAATTCTTCAAACAAACCCAACAAGTCTATCCTTTAGGCCTAGACATCTCTCTTAGCTTGTTTGTTTTAAGGTCTCATGCCATTTCCCCCTGAGCTCCTGCTGATGGGATCACACTGAGACAGATGATTCCTGGCTTAATGGGTGTAATTCCTATTATTTCTAACAGCTAACATGCTATCCTCCACAAAAAGAGCATTGAAAAACATGGATAACATGGAGAGGAAGCTAGAGGTTAAGAAGCTTGAAGCAGGCTTAAACAAATATGGTCACACAGAGAAGCCCATACCCCAGCACCCTTGCTTCACGTTGGCTTGGTCAAACAGCTTGGAAGCAGAGGGTAGGTATATCACCTTTTATTCTGGCTGACTATCCAACTTAATTTTTAGATATCTTAGAAAAAAGGTAGAGGCCAGGTGTGGCGCCACAAGCCTATAATCCCAGCACCTGGGGAGGCAGAGGCAGGAGGATCACAAGTTTGAGACCAGAGGACGTCTGGGTAATTTAGCAAGGCTATGTCTGAAAAAGTAAAAAAATGGGCTGAGGCTGCAGCTCAGTGGTATAGCACTTGCAAAGCCTGCAAGCATGAGGCCCTGGGTTCAACCCCCAGTATAGCAAAGAAAAAAGAAAAAAGGTAGATTGTTATGTCATACATCTGTCACAGACCACTTAAAGCAATCCTTTGGGGAACACTACAGACAACTTTTAAGAAAATTTTGAGTTTGACCAGATATCTCTTACCCTTTTCTCATATACTTGCAGCCACACCACTGTGGCGTCTAATCCCGTCAGATTTCAGAAGCTAAGTGGGGTTGGGCCTGGTTAGTACTTGGATGGGAGACCGCCTGGGAACATCAGGTGCTGTAGGCTTGGGAGAAAGACCTGGCCACCCACTCCCCAAAAAAACAATCTGCCATTGAAAACCCTATAAATAGCAGAGAAGCACTGACAATACTGTTTCTCCTGTTGTACGTAGGGTCGCTGTGAGTCGGATACTAACTTGACAGCACCTAACAACAACAACAACAACAAGCCCTTTCTCATAGCAGTTCTGAGATATCTAAATACCAGTGTTTCCATCTACGAGAAAACAAAAGAAGTACAAAACTTAGTGCCAAGACAATCATGTGGATGCTGCTTGAGGATATGGCCCTGCCCCTCATTAAGGTTAAGGGGGAAAACAAGAACAAAATCAACTATAACACACATAAAGTAAACTAAGTGCTTCCGTAATAGGGCAAATAAAATGGTGCAAGGAGCAGCATTTAAATTCAAGTGGAAAGCACAGTGGAAATTTAAGGATGGAAGGGTTTGTTGTAGATGAAGTGCAAGCAGAGTGCTCCTTCAAGCAAGTATGGCTAAATACTGTTTTATGTATTTTGGACATGTAGTCAGGAGGGACCAATCCCTGGAGAAGGACATCATGTTTGGGTGAATGGCAAGTCAACGAAAAAAAGGAAAACCCTTAACTACATGGACTGACACAGTGTGTGCAACAATGTGCTTAAACTATTTATAAATAAGATTGTGTTACTGGCACAGAATTGGGGAGTGTTTCATTCTGCTGTACACAGGGTTGCTATGAGTTGGA
The DNA here is from genome assembly GCA_007922755.1 of Pedetes capensis. Lineage (NCBI taxonomy): Eukaryota > Metazoa > Chordata > Mammalia > Rodentia > Pedetidae > Pedetes > Pedetes capensis. The sequence continues at coordinate 75,342 of VMDO01001157.1, forward strand.
CCTGACTTGATGGCACCTAACAACAAAAGCATTTGAGTATACTATTGAAAGATATCAAATACTGTAGCAGGAGATGAGGGAAGAATACTACTCTGGAGTAACTGCATAATCCTAGCCATAAGCATAGGCATGTGCACTCAGTGTTTGGTGAACAATATGAAACCTGTGTGGCTACAGCAAAGGGTCCATGTGAGATTATGAAATGATGAATCATAGTCTACTGGAATGAAATCCACAAAAACGTTATCCCTAAAATGGAAACATTTTGAACACCTTAAATAAAAGGAAATGCACCTGCTTTAGTGTTATAAATCCAATTTAGGATGAAGTTGACAAATCAAGAAATCTGAAAATATAATCTACCACTAAATTATTTGATTAAAAATCATTTGTATAAATAATCTGTTCCAATACTCATTCATAAAATAACCCTATCCAAACTCCTGGATATGTCTCTCTTTGAACAAAGGTAACTCACAAGATGAATTCTAATAAAATAAGGTAGACATTAAAAAAAAAAGAAAAGAAAAGAAAGTGAGGGGGTTAGAGGGATGAGGGGTAGACAGAGATATTCAGGATGGTGCTGGTAAAAAGAGCTGCTCAAAGACCTCTGCTCTGTTTACCGGGTCATCAGTGGAAACAAAGTTATAAACAGACAACTTGAACACTAAATAGAAAAAGCTACTTTGAGAACTAATATATAATTTTTGATGGCTGCCATTTAAGGATTAGTTAAATTTGGTTGTTGGTTGGTAGATGCCATTGAGTCGTGTCTGACCCTCATAGGGTTTTTCAATGCCTAATTGTTTTGGGATTGCCTTGGGGGTGGATTGCCACATCCTTCTCCCATTCTTGTGGTCATGGGAATCAAACCTGGGGCCTCAAAGACTGCAGAGCATCGCTCTACCAACTGAGCTAAATCCCAGCCCAAGTCAAGTTTGGGGCCCATTAAAAGGAACTGTCTGGAGTGAACTGGCTTAGAGTTTCTATTGTCATTAGCTGAAACATAAAGATTACAGTTTGATCATTCAAATTTGGAATAGAAATATTTGTTTTCAGAGAGGTCAATATATAATATTCAATAATTTTTGCAAAATAACACTAAGTACTCCTCTTCACAATGTAAGATGAAGAAGTGTCCAAAAAAAAAAGAAGATTTCATAAAAGGCTGCTTATCTCATGAAAGGCTGCTTTCAAACAGTGGCTCTTGCTGTGTCCTCCTGATTAAGGGCTCATAAATAAAAGGACACAACAGCTGCAACTTATGATTAACCCTGGTATAGTATTTCAAACAGTGAATAACATTATAGTTACTGGAACCAACAAAACTTCTTATATTGGTTCAACATATGACCTTGGCTTTGTCTGGCCTGGAGGTGACCTGAATAGAAAAGAAACGTCTGGGTTGAAATTTAACTCGATGTCTGAAAAGCTATGTCACATGGCTGGAAGTCAGTAATGTTGCAATTTCAAGAACCTCCACTTCTCTCAATGTGACTGGATGGTATAAAGGTGAATCTGAAAAAAGCAGTGAAAAAATAAAGGTAATTGCTCAGTCTCAGACAGACCTTGAATAATGCCCAAACATTTGTGACCAGTCTAAGTAAACCACTCAGGCTGTTCTTACACAACTGAAGTAAGTTTACTGCCTGCCATGGGCAAGCACTCTCTAGGTTACAGTGGTAAACAATTCTCAAGTGATTAATGACATACACTCTTTCTCTGCCCTCTACTGAGGGCAGAACTCTCTTAAGAGAACACAAAAAGGTGTCAAACCTTGAATTACAGGCAAACACCAAAGCAATCTGAGTTTTCTCTGAGTATGCAAAGTTATTCCTGAATAAGGCCTGGACTCTCAAAAGTGAGACCATGTAACACAGAAGGAAAGAATCTTCCATTATCTCTTTCCTTAGAAAGTATGATCTGAGAAGCTGTCAATATTCCCCAAGTCTTAGATGGGTCAAGGATCTAATTCTAGGAACTATTTTTCCCATGCCCTCATCAAATGACAACTAAAGGAAGAGGCTGACTTTTCTCATTTCAATTGGTAAGTAATCATATCACTTAGTATTCAGACAGTGTCTTATCACAGGGCCTCCAGTTACCTTTTATTGGGTGTCCTCTTAAATAACCTAATCATGTAATGGTTTCAAATATTGTTATACAGAAGCTCATATTTCTATAAAGCAGACCTAAGGCCTTTCTAAAACCATGATCCAAGCACATATGCTTAATTTTTGTGTATTTATAACTAGTTCATATGTTGATGCTACAGTAGAAGTTGGGTTTTTAAGCATGAGTACACAATTTAGGATTTAAGCAATTACATTTTCCTCCTCGGTAGGTCAAAAAAAAAAAAAAAGAACCTACTCAATTCTTCTAAAAAATGAATAATATTTATCTAACACAAATACTTTTTTTTGTATTCACAATAGCCTTTTAGACAAGGATATTGTCTCCTAAAAGGCCTGTAGTAACGTAGCATTAACTAATAGTACTTAGAAAACACTGATATACGTATTTCCAGGAAAAGGAGCTTGCTTGAATCTTCCATTTCATAATAATTAATGAAATGTATAACACTAACCACATGAATTTAAAATTCACCAAAATCATTTAAATTAAATTTAAATTTAAAATTATTTAAATCAATGAGATAAAATGCTAGCTTCTAAAAAGATTACAGATTATGATCTTGACCAGTACTGAACACATAGTAGATTCTAAATGGATACTTGTTAAATTGAGCCAATCAATCCTAAGGAGTAAAATTAACTTTAAAAATAAAATCATGACAAAATTTTAATTTGAACTTTTTATCTTCACATCCCAAGAACACAAAGTACCTTGGACATAACAGACAACAACAATGTCAGATTATGTGAATGAATGAGCTGATTAACCAATTAATTAATTAATTAATGGAAGAAGGGAAGTTATATAATAAGCTAGGACAAGGTGAGAAAGGATTAGGCCATCTAGGTCACTGAATATAGGAGAAAAAATATGACCCTTTGGTGCTTTTACCTGTTTCCACAGATATTCCTGAAAGAAGAGTTTAAAATCTCAAACAAGGCAAAATTATGATACCTCAGTCTAGGTTTTCTAACACAGAAAAGGTAACTAAGTCTGGCTTTTAAACACTGAAATGTGTTTATTTCCTTTGAGGGCCTAATGTAAATTAAAGGGATTGATTTCAGGATCACCTTTCAAGTAAGACTATTAAACCCTCATGTTGAATCAAATTACTCTGAGCAAATTTTCTGTTTCCTAGCTTTAAAAATGCACAAATGCAATTTTCTTTAGAATGTCAGCAACTTTTAGTGAGAAAAGTAATTCTGAAATGAAACATCATTCAATTTCCTAAGTAATCTAAGTTTAGATTTAGAAATTTAAGGGAAGGGATAGTTGCTTTTTTCTACAAGGAATAAACAGTAAGGGCTTCCAGTGTGATCCTAATCATCTCTTTTTGCTGGTTAATACCTCAAGTTGTAAGATTTATTACTTCTAACAAAATGTTATGAAATGAATAGAAAAGTAGATGAAACTTGTTTTTATTCACTAATCCGCAATTGGCATTGAAGGAATCAATATTTTAGACTGTATCTCTTAACTTTTGATATCAGTGGCAGGAAAGTAAAAAGCTGGGATTTAGCTCAGTTGGTAGAGCGCTGCTCTGCAGTCTCTGAGGGCCCAAGTTTGATTCCCAGCACTGCACAAATGGGAGCAGGATGTGGCAATCCACTCCAGAGGCAATTCCGATACAGCCATTGAAAACCCTATGAGGGTTACTATGAGTCAGACACAACTTGATGGCACCTAACAACAACAACAACCAAAAACACTCCTACTACCCCTTTTCATTAAGAAATCTACACTGGATGGACTGAGGGAAATCATTTGGTGGTCACTCATATTCAGTCAAGCACTTATTGAGTACCTCTGGGGATATAAAAATGAGTAAAATATGGTTCCTGTCCTCTCAAAGTTCACCATGCACGTGCAAATTCTGACATAACAAATTCATCAACTGTATACTTAATATCTGTGCACTTACCACCATAAAAAAAATTAAGGCTGGGGATGTAGCTCAGGAGTAGAGTGTATGCTCAGCAGGTAAGAGGCCTTATGGTCAATTCCACCACTACAAAAATAAAGGAAGGAAAGAAGGAAGGAAAAAAACATCATCTAGCTCTCCTTTTTAAGTTTCTATGGTATATACCACCCAAATCAGGAACTAAGGGACTCTGAAGAAATATAAGAAAAGAAAACTTCTATTGAAATTCTCCTATGAAATACTATTCATGATGAAAAAAGGGGAAAAATGTACACAATAGTATATAATTTCTTCACCAAAAAATGAATAGTAAATATGTCAACATAGTCATTGAAAAAATTTGAAGGACTATATTCAAGCATGCTAAGATCAATTAAGTCTAATACTATGGGAGATTTTTCCCTGTCTCTATATTTTTTAAAGATCTGAAATGTATAAATCTGTACTATTTTTACAGGCAGAAAAATGTATGAAGAAACAATTTAAATATAATGTCTTGATGGTGGTCTATAATCACAAAGTCTGTGGAGAGCCAGATAAATGAACTAAAGCACTTCCATGTGACAGTCACCACAAACAAGCAGGTTCCCCACATTTCTGTGTGGTCGACATAACACATGCAAGAAAGAGTTTTCAGATTAGCAGACAAGCTTCACCTATCTGCCTTCTATTCTTCCTCTTCAATTTAACCAAGAACATAGGATAGTTCCTTGTTAAGATATTTCTTCTGTGGATTTAAAAATGATCATTTTAATGCTGATGGATTTGACATTAAATTGTACCAAATAATCTTCAGTTATTGTCTTTGGGAAAAATGAACATGCATTTTTGGGGCTGTTGAATTGTCATCTCTTATTGTTGTTGTTTTTGTTAGGTGCCATCGAGTCTAGCGACCCTCATAGGGTTTTCAATGGCTGACCGTTTCGGGATTGCCTTGGGAGTGGATTGCCAGGCCCTTCTCCTATTTTTGCAGTGCTGGGGATTGGACTCGGGACCTCAGAGACTGAAGCGCAGCACTCTACCAACTGAGCTAAATCCCAGCCCGTCATCTCTTATAGGAGCACCAAACCCAGAGTATGAATTGAAGAGCTTCAAGAATTCTGCAATGCCATTTCACTTGCTCTATACAGAAAGTATGAATTGAAGGCTGTCTCACCTACTTGCAATACTTTATTATACAGTTCTTCTACATTTTCCAAAATGTACTCTGCTACATTGTTTCATTTGATTCTTAAAGAAACCCTATGAAATAGGTGAAGCTGGAAATGTTCTTCATGATTCTTACCTTTGAAGAAACACTGGGCTGCAGGGGTAAAGTGGTAAATTCAAAAGGTGTGGCTTCCCAGTGCATAAGATTTGGAGTCAACAGTAAATAAAAAACCATAAGGAGAACCAAACTGAACAAAGAATCACTCACAGTCCTACTGCCATATTTAACAACACCACTTGAATGTGTAGGTTTCCAATATTTCTAATTATTCTCTGTATTTTATTAAACCTATTTAAAGATGAGAAAATTGTCATATGGATAATTGTGGTCAAAGCTAGGGCTAAACTCGATGGACACTTTTCATTGTACCTGGGAGTTCTTTCCTTCTTACTCATTTGTCTTTCAAAATGCCCAAGCATTATAAAGAAGAAAGCATCAGATATAGATTCTTGAGACACATATTTGAAGTGTTCATATTTCAGTCATGTTCATATTTTATTTCATGTTCATATTTTATTTCCATTTAAAAGTAAACTTATCAATAGCTACTGGAGAGAAGCGTCACTATTATAAAAATGACTGTCACATTCAATTACCTCTAAGATTCTCTTTAATTATGAAACAATTCTAATTTTCTCTGAATGGAATTATGGCCAGAAGTCAAGAATCTGGATCAATAGGATACTGGATGAGGGTAAGTTAAGTACGTCAAAATCCCCCATAAAAAGTGTTAATAAAACTAAAATTAAAATCACGCACTAATATCATAAGTTGAAAGAAGAGTCAATCAAGGGAAGAAAAGGAATACAGATCCAGAAGGATGAGGTTGACTCAGTCAGAAACTGCTGGCTACCCACAAAACCTGTTTCCTCTTCTTCCTAGACACACAGCCTAATTAACTAACCCCTCTAGTATGAATCGGATACCAATTCGACGGCACTTAACAACAACAACAACTAGTTTTCTTTAGTTTAGTATGGCCATGTAAATCCTAGCCAGTGAATTGTGGGTGGGAAGGATATGAAATTCTTCCTCTCTAAACCTCCCATTTGCTCCTTCTCCATAATTCTTCATGCTATTTCTTCTTCTAGCTTCTAGTTTTGTCAATGAACTCTTACTGTACCTGAATTTCATTGGGTTAAGAATATCAAATGACAAATGAAATCATATATGTGTTATAAACAACTCGTGAAAAGAATCCCCAAAATCCAAATGCCCACCCAAGTTTTGGGGAGGCTTTGATAAAGTTTTATTGGTGGGGAATATTTATAACAGATTATAGTATATAGATTTTATAAATTGAATATGCAAGAAGGAGGAAGAAAGGGAGGGAGGCAAGTAAAACTAACATTTATAAAACCTTAAATATTACAGAACCATTCATACACATGTTTTTAGTTAATCCTCACAAGAATCTATGTGGTTATTACTACACTCATTTTTGTAAAAGAGGTAATTGAGATTCACACCAACTAAGTAATCAACCAAAGGTTACTCATCTATGAAGTGGTGGGGGCAGCATTAAGGCCTAGTCTATCTGGCTCAAAGCTTATGTTCTTTTCATTATACACTTGCTACCTTGATATCTGCACACATCTCAAGAGATCTGAAAAGATTTCCTTGACCCTATGCAGTTTTTGGATAGCCCGAAAGGTGACTATATCTTACCTCTCTGGGTGCACTCATAGAGTCCAGGCCCCTTAAATTTCTAAGAAAAAAATGTGTTTGCAAATGCCTCAACCTTCTCCACAAGAGGTGATCTCTTCAGATGTGCTCAGGGAAGGTAGCTTAGAACTCATCTCTGCAGTACATGTTCCTTACAGTTTCTGGCAGGTGGTGAGAACATTAAACATCTCTCTGGCTCTCTTTTACCATATGAATACCCATATATGCACACACACATGCACAAACACGTGTACAAACACAGAATTTAACCATCTTCACTTCTGGTCACCTGACCTTCAAGTTAGTTTACTCATTGTCCAAAACTTCCATATATATGGAGGGCATATAAAAAATAATCCAAATTGAATGGAATATTAAAACATATACAGAACCTACATAGTCTCTGTTTAAGCAAATCCTGCTCCACTTAACTCTGCAAACACATTTTTCTATCATATGTTAAATTACTACACTAGAGATAAAGCTGATAGGAAACTAGTAGGCAACAACCTGAAATGCACACAGAAGCCAAAGTTGGAAAAAGTAAATCATGGAGTTATCAGTATACTCCATAGCTATTCACTTAGCTTTGGAAAAATCTCTCTTAAAGGGGAACTTCTAAATTGAATCCACAAGATGGCCTGAATAGTGGTAGTGGTTTGTAAGAGGGGCCAAGATCCCTGGGAGCACAGGGACCACACATTAGATACAAGGGCTTCCCAGTACCTTTTCACCTCACTCACTGTGTTACCATGGCAAAATACTCTGAAAGGCTCTAGGGCTTGGAAATCTAAATCTATAATGCACACATAATTATATTCCTTAGGAGGGCATTGGATCTAAATGAAATAAAAAATAAATGTACTGTTTAAAAGCCAACTGCACTTATTAGCCATATAAGATTGGAGAACAGGATGCCTGGCTTCTACTCAGAGTTTTTCCAGTGATTCACTGTGTAATTCTGAGGACACAGCTCTTTGATCTTTAGTTCCTTAGCTTATAACCAGAGAGTTTTAAATTGTTCACTCCCCTCCTTTTGGAGGCACCCTCTCCAGCTTCTCTTGCCCTCAGATGAAAGCATCTATAGACATGGAAAATTGTTGTTTGGTGATTTCCTATAACCCCCTTTCTAGTATTTCAGCTGTTCTCTTCTTACATCTGAAGGACACTGCAGAGAAATCACCACTGTGCACAATCAAAGCCACAGGCTTAATATTTCACCATTGGAGGGGCAGGCTGAGAAGGAACAAGTCCGGCTTTAACGCCACAAATATCTCCAATTACCAAATGTGGGCAGAAAGAATACAAAAAACAAGGACAGATAGAAGGGCCCTTGGTATTCTTCAAAGCTTCCCTATAGGGATGAAAGTTCTTCTTTGAGGCTTCCAAGGCAGAGTGCCTGGGCAGCCTGCACACCTGGAGTGCATTAGTGGGCCATGGACTCAAGGTGAAACTGGCTAAATTTCATCTAGATGATTCCCACAACCCACTCTCATAAAAGCTCACAGTAATTTCCCAGCTTAGAAACATGGCATGGTATTCATGGAGTGTTGAACCCGGGATTACCTTCCAGAGTCCTGAATAAATCCTACCGCTCATCTATGTAAACACTCTTTCATCTTGATTACTTTAGCTCAAGGAAACTTCCATTTTATTTTCCGTGGCTCAGGGTCAAGACTAAGATCCACCCTCAAATCATTCTCATACCTCTCCTGAGAAGCTGTGAGTTTTCAAATTAGGCTCTGTTCATCTAAATACAAAACCTCAGTGCTGCTGCTGCTTGCTTCCCTTTCCTCACCTGCCTTTGGGAGGTGATGCTAGCTTCTCTTGTCATTTCCCCACTTTAGTGCCCCCAACCTGTATGTGGAGAAAGAATCACTATAGTTACTAGTAGGCTCCAGCACTGCCATGGTGGCCAGTATGGCTGCTCCTGCCCAGAAAAATCTTTGTCTTCCAACATTTCTCATCTCTGTCCTATACTTCTTGAAGTATAATTCAGCCTAGGGCTCACCCAGCCACCATGACTACTGTGCACTCTGCATCTGCCCACTAAGGTGTCCCTCGTCACCACCACCTACTTAGAGGAGTAAAGAATAAGGCCATAGGCTCCAGAGCCAGACATTCTGGTTTTGCATTCTGGCTCCACAATTTGCTACTTATGTGACCCTGGAAAATTTGAAAAGCTTCTCTTTGCCTTGGTTTGCTGTAAGGAATATATGATCTTATATATTGCCCAGTAGCATGATGATGATCATGCTGACACCTTCATTATCAAAGTCAAATACTTTCCTTAAAAAGCTTACTCCTCTATCCTGGCCCTCTTTAACACTTACAACTTCCTCATCAAACAGTGCCTGCAGCCATAGCAATGTGGCGTCCAATCTCATCAGACCTTGGAAGCACTGCTGGGTCAGGCCTGGTTAGTACTTGGATGGGAGACTGCCTGGGAGCACCAGATACTGTAGGCTTGGGAAAAAGACCTGGCAACTTACTCGCAAAAATCAGTCCACCATTGAAAACCCTATGAATAGCAAAGAAGTGTTTCACCTGTTTTAAGTAGGGTTGCTATGAGTCGAACACTGACTCGGATACCGACTCGACGGCACCTAACAACAACAACAACAACAACAACAACATCAAACAGTGGGAAGAATGACTTCATATTCCCAAACCAAAACTGCCTAGGGTAAACTGAGTCTTTAGTAAGCAGACTGTAGGATAAACAGGTCTGAGAAAAATATTGCACAAGAGCAAAGTGAAGATAAATGCAATGGAGCTCGCTAAACCATGTGTACTCCAGCAAAGCAAACATTCAACCACATAGGCTGAGTTCAGAATCTACTCGCACTTAGAGTATTTTGAGGTAACAGGTGATAAAACTTCTTACTTTGGCCATTAGATTGACCCATGGAACATTATGTTAGGCAAAAATCTGACCTGTACATGCTCTATAGGACTGAGAACTTTTTGGTGCCAAAGGCCAAGCTCTAAGTCATAGAATGCCAGATGGGAATAAAGGGTGGATTGCGGAGCATCCACCCACCCACATAGATATGTATATACATTCACATACATACTTTCTACCATTCGTGCAAGAACCAATTGTCTATAAATAAGACTTGAGCTGGTTGGTGTCCTAACGTTTAGAGCTACTTATGAGCCATCTGAACCTCCTACATAATGGTGGTCCTGACAGCCCATTGTATAATGCTCTGAAGGATGTGTCATCTAGTCACCCAGGTCACAGATTAGCACTCTCACAAATGCTCTGTATGGTAATCTTACCCCTAATGACACAGTAAAAATGTACCATAGCATTTTCAACTTTATACCTCTCTAAATTATGTTATTATCAGAAATAGCCCTTTTTTTTCTTTTTCTTTTTGAGACAGGGTCTGGCTATGTAGCCCCAGGCTGACCTTGAACTTGCTATGTAGACCATGGTAGCATTGAACTTGCACTGATCCCCTCCTGCCTCAGCCTCTCAAGTTCTGGGATTACAGGTACACATTACCATGCCCGGCTTAGAGATGGTCTTTGAAAAAATAGTCTATGTGCCATATAAATACCACTCATTTCTATTTGTATCATGCTATAAGAAAAGTTGTAAGACATTGGTCTAGACTAAGGTCTGAAAGGAACCTGCAGTAAGTCCCAATATTAACTAAGCACCTACTAAATACAAGGCATGTGATGCTATGCCTTTAATAGCTATACTTTGATATCCTAACTGTAGGCAAGAGATAAGATAAATACATTTGTCTCAGAGGAATGGCCTCGGCTATAAGTTCTTTGAACTTTTTAGCTAAAAAAGAAAAAGTGAATTTAAATATTTATTTTTAATTTGACACACAAAGTGTATCTTATCTGGGGAAATTCTTGCCAAAAAAGAAAAGTGAAAAGAATAACAGCCTCATCCTAAAACAAAGCCTGAATACTAGGGCTGCATGAAGAATATCTACCACAAATCAAAGTACAGTAAGGAAATCACACACTGATGAGCAGGAATTTAACTATAAAAGGGATGCTTAACACATGCTGGAAGTGACTCCTTTATCTTCAAAGGAAAAATATGAATGAAGGAAGAAGGGCTTTAGAGTGCTTTACAGGAAGGTGGCATTGATCTCACCTGCTTCTATGTCAAAATGCCAATATACGAAAATACTACCACAATCTGTGTACAACTAAACACTGAGTATTCACTGTAATTCAGACCAGAGCAGCAATCTCCTTTAAAGTGTTTCCGATTTCAGCCTCTTCTACACTTCCATACTTTGCTCTAGTTCTGACCTCAAAGAATCCTGTCTTGAGTTGGCCTGAAAAAATAAGGTAAGATGTTTTTTGTTCTTTTTACAACCCAAACAACATCAGTTACAAGCCATGTAAAACAGAGGCAATGAAATAGATGTGTTAAAATGTGGGAGAGCTTTCATGGTACTTTATTGAGAACTCCATCCTCTCTTGACTCCACATTCTGCCAATTTCCAATATTCTAGTTATTGGCCAGCACCAGGAAGTCACATCCTTCTAGACCCAGCTTCAAAATGCCTTTGTTAACTTAACGGAATAAGGAAAAATCAAAATAATCTGTCCACCAAACTTTTAAAAAAGAAGAATTTGAGAAGGAATGTGATTCAACAGACTACACATAGCCCAATTACTCAAATGATCAAAGTCTTAATCCAATCTCCAATGCCAGCTACTCATGTGGCTACTTATAAGTAGCTAATCCCATTTCTCAATTCATGAGACTGGGTAGTAGAGAAGGAAGTCAGTGGCGTAATGACAGAAAAAAAAAAGAAACTATGCTTAGCTCACTGCAAAAGTGGAAGAGGTACACAGTCAAACAAATGACAAATCATCTAAAACAATGGTAGTATTATTCCTATAGCTTCAGAAAGACTTTCAATTATTTGGGTTATCAGAAGGCAATCATTTTAAGTAGCATTGTGACAAATGGGTGCAAGGGCTAAATATTTTTTTTAAAAAGCTACTTTTACTTATTGGGAAGGACCTGACAATCCACTCCTGAAACAATCCACCATTGAAAACCCTATAAATAGCAGAGAAGCACTGACGATAGTGCCAGGAATGGCACAGTGTCAGGGAGTGTTTCATTCTGTTGTACGTAGGGTTGGATCTGACTTGATAGCACCTAACAACAACAGCAAAACTTCTACTTATCAATGTATTCATGCTGCATGCTCACTCTGCAAAAGAATATGGGTTTCATTTTATACTTGATGTTGTGAAAGAGTCTCAGGGCAGGGATGGAGGATGAAAAAGGAAGACAATGACTCTAGCTACTGTAAAATGAAGAAGGCACTATGGTCATCAGCTCAATGCTAGAGAAGGGGCATAATGAAAGCAGTGCTGACATGACCTGGGATTCTGTCTACTTGGATGATCCACCACCCTTCAAGCAATGCCAAGGTCATGTTCACTGAGCTGTTAAAGATATCTAAGTAGGAAAATGTTTTCAGGCAAGGTAGTCTCAATAGTGGCTCAATGATCAATAGACAGGACAATGTGAATGGTTAGTCAAAGGCCAGAATGTCTGAGCTCCTTGGACTGAAGAGTTAAATTCTTTTAACTCTTAAAAGGCTTTCCTAAATTTATTTATACATATTGGCAGGGACTTAAATCATTTTTTTAAAAAAGCTTGTCTTTTATTTCCATTTCTTTTCTTGCCTTTCACCCTCACCAATTTCCGCATCAACTTAAGTTGCTTGGAGAAGCTTCATGATAATGCCAAAATTAAAGCAATTTTACATGTTCTTCTTATGAGTGGACTTGAGATCTAATCTAGTGAAAGAAGAGATAACTATACATGACCAATTACATGGTTTGTTGTTGTTGTTTGGGTTTTTTTGGTACTGAGGACCTGAACCCAGGTTCTCACACATACTCTGCCAGCTCTCTACCACTGAACTGCATCCCCCACCCCCACTCTCCTTTTTTATTATCTTGGGACAGGGTTTTGCTAAGTCACACAGGCTGCCTCTGGCCTTAAACTTGTGATCCTCCTGCCTCAGCCTCCCAAATCCCTGGAATTACAGGTGTACGCCACCATGCATGACCTGATTGCATGTTTTTAAGGAATAGTCCATAGACAAAACCTAGTTAAACTTGAAAAATGGATTTTGGTAGTTGGGAACCAGTAAAGTATATGTAATTACATCACTCTGGAAACTGGTTAGCAACAAGGATTGCTTTAAAAAACAAGAACAAAATACCTCAGTTCATACATGCACACACCCAGATGGGCACATTTGCACACCCACAGAGGCACACACAAGCACACATGTGAATACATGCATAGGTAGAAGCAGCTGCTGGTAGGTTGATTTCATTTCTGGCACCTGGAAAAAAGTGGTGCTTTAAAAAATTTTAAGGGAAAACATCACTGAGTATGTTTGTGTATAGAACTATGTGCTATTTGCCCTTGGAAGTTAATGTGGAATTGTACACTCAGTGGCATTCTAGAATTTATAAGAAAAACCTTTTACAGAAACAACCTTAATCTCAACTGTTATCTATCTTGGCTTGTTCTGGTAGTTATACTGGAGGGAGAAAATAACCTTCCCTTGCTCATTTTGTAAGGCCTCAATTGTGGATGGCAAAGTTGATGACAATATTATGAAGAGAATGATTTAGAACAGATCTCTAGTAAAAAACAGAACTCAAGTCTTTGCATACCCTGGGCCTATGAAATATTATGTTCTTGCTGCTAGTTGAAACAATCCAGAAGCCTTCTCTTGTAGTTACCTGGGTGATCTTGTTCCATTATCCTACTCTCTTTTGGTAGTGCTATAACTATTTGTTTTAAGATTGGTTACCATTTAATTCTCAGGATCTGGAAATACATGGTCTGAAACTTAGTTTTTTGTTCTTAAAATGGACCTGTTTGGAAATCTTCAACATGAAATATTAACACTACAAATTCATGAAATCTTCACCCTCTCTGAAGATCAGAGGACTTTTACAGAAGCTATTTAGTTTTAATTTTTAATGCTCATTTACCTTTAAGTGACAAATAACATGATCTTCATTTCCTCATGGAGAGATCACATGATAGTGATTGTTGCTGGAGGTGAAGTTACTGGCTAAGCAGAGAAGTAAAATTTAAATGTCCCAATTTAGTATTCTAGCACACTAAGTTTTATTATCTTATTTTTAGAAATGACTAAGGATTTAAAAGCTAATTCTTTGAGAACAGCACATTGATTAAGAGTGCAAGTTTTGGCATTAGCTGGATCTGGGTTTGAATTCCCAGTTCTATTTGCTGTTATAGACCTTGGATAAGTTACTGAACCTCTTTGTGCCTCACTTTCCAAGCATCTCCACAAAACCCCTGAGAGGTAGCTCAGCGCTCCTTGTTGTTTTCCAAGATGCATGCTCAGGATAATACCTGCCTCCTCCTCATCTCATAGGGATATTTTCAGGATTAGATAGATTGGAAAGTCTGCACAAAAGCAGGAGATGCCAACTAACAGAACCCAACAGCCACATGGAATCTTAGCTCAGCAGGAGGATCCAGCCTATTACAGGCCATGCTTGGTGATGTACTAATAAGTGCAGCAGGCAGGCCCCTATATCACTTATTATGATGGAAGAGGAAGGGAAGGAGAAATAGGCAACATCTGGATGACAGATACTGCAAATTCCATTGCAACTACTCCAGAAAGTGAATATGTAGCTGAGAAACACAAAGCCATTTGCTTGGAACTCTTAGGTTCTACAGATGACAAAGTAAAGGCCCAGAGAGGTTCATCAGACAGAATTCATACAATCAGAGTTGTAGAAAGATTTGAACCTAACTCAAGATAGGCATATATTTTCTACAAATACTCTGAATTTACTTGGAGACAATGATTCCACATGCAAATTTTGTTTTTGTTTTGTTTTTTGTTTGTTTGTTTGAGACAGGGTCTCATTATGTATCCCAGGTGGGCCTTAAATTCGTTACGTAGCCCAGGTAGCCTCAAAATCATAATTTTCCTGCCTCTGTCTCTCAAGTGCTAGGATTAGAGGTGTGAACCATTACACCTAGTTTCCACATATAAATGTTAACTGATAACTTTTCTCAGTCAGCTGGAATTTAAACAGACACCCTAATCCCAGAACTTAAATTTGGCTAAGGAACCATAAAAGAACCTAACCTGTTGAGGCACTGGTATACTTAATATCATGCCCCAGCACTCATTTAGAAAGAAAAACACTACCAAATATGACAGCAATAATTCATCTTATACAACCCAAAATAGGTGCTTCCTAGCTTTTTCCCATCTAAAGACTATCCTCAGCCAGCTATGGCTATGTGGTAAGATGAGCTCATCCTGAATGCAAGTGGGAGGATCATGGACAAGTGCACCTACCACATCTTTATAAGCCATCCAACAATGAATAAAATGGAAATAATGAGTCTGGCACATTCAGCATTTAAATTGCTCTGCCTGACTGATGAAACTCAAATACTGTATCTTCCTGGTATGCTTTATTTCTATTATAAACTATACCAACTATCTGTAAGGTCAGTAAATGCATCTTGAATTCTTTCCTTCTTTATAACAGCAAAAGGATGGAGGAAAAGAATTTAAAGTTAGAAAAATAAAAAGTACAAAAACTATGGGGAAGAATGTGGTATATCAGGATAGAAAAAGATCAGTATTTTAACTGAATGAATTTATTTATTTTACTTAAAATTTAATCTTTCTGGGAAATGCTGATCCCTAGGATTCAAAGTAACAGCTGAAAAAATGAAGAAAATATTCTGTTCCCTTCTCATGGACAAACACTGATATTTACACTAACCCAATACTGCTATTTGCAAGGAGAATAAAGCTAAAAATTACTGTATGGGTTGGACCACTGAGTTCACCATCTATAATGTTAAATATCATTGTATAATGCAGCTCAGTCCCTCAAATGAGGATTGAGTAAGATGAAGTATCCATTAGTTTTTGTAATTCACTCTAAGTTTAAATAGGTGAGTCAGAATAGGTATGTAGGCATCATAGAGAAGGTAATATTTGAGCAGGAACTTGGAGTGAGGGAGCTAGTTGTGTACTTCAGGGGTAAAGCATTTTAGTTACTAACCTTGGTCCAACCTACTGCGCTTTGGTCTTGACCCTACAAGAAAGGGTCTTACCCATGTGTTATTGGCTTCACTCCAGCATTGTTCAGTATTTTCAGTATATCCTGCTCTTTTGTCATACACTTTTGAAATAACTTTCATTACTGGGCTCAGGAAATTATACCTAAATTGCTTGTAGCCTAGAGACACTGAGGTCCATCAAAATTATATTCTTGTCTTAGTGAAAACAATGTTGTTCTCTTTCTCACTATTCTTGCTCACTATTCTTAGAACCACCTTTATGCCTTACTTATAATGGACCAGACTCTAAACATGCAGAGTAAAAACTAGTATAAGCCAAGCAAGAATTAATAGCAAAATGTGGGTCCTTAGGAAGATAGTGGGGAGAGCAGGAACTAATACACAGCTGCTAATCATTCAGTATATAGTCAATGCTAAACTGGAAACATCATGATGAAATAATCTAACACTTGAGTTAGTGCCATAATTACAAAGATGCCCTGAAGAATAGGTTTCTAATGGTTGAGGTTTCAGTGGCTAGAAATTCCCCTTCACTGACCAATTTGTGGCCACAGATGTGAACATAAGAACTTATGTAGGAGTAGTTTGTATATTTTAACCATTTTAAGGCTTCAGTCTTTCAAAGCTGTACTTTCTTCCTTGACTAAATATTTACCTGCACAGTCTAGTGGTTATAGCTCAAAGAAGAAGCCAGGAAACATGAATACTATAGTATATTCTACTACTGCTCTTCAATATGACAAGGAAGTCATTTCTTATTTAAGTTCCCTCTATTGAGAAATTAAGACAGTTTTTGCCCTTGCATGAACTACTAGAGAACTTTATACAAAATTACTCATATTCCACATGACTCTTATACCATGGAAGGTGCCTTGACCCTGAGATCTAAATTAATAAGTAATCATCCCATTCTTAACACCTTTGAAATCCTGATTAGGTTTTTCTGTTTAAAATCTTCAGCCCAAGGGTCAGTGCCCCACTTAGGTCTCACCATACTTACTGGCTACTGTTTTGTAAAATAAAATCTTGGGTTCTAAGGTCAGGGTGCTCACACAGGCAGTATGGCAAGAAGGCTCAGCTGTTTGTGAAGAATATAACAGGAAATACAATTCTGGCTTGAAGTCTGACCTAGGCTTCAATGGGGACAGATTAAACAGAAAAAAAAATGTATTAACTACAAATGGCTCCAACCATCCTTTGTTGGCTTTACAAAAAAAAAAAAAAAAAACAACAACAAAAAAACTACATCTCCATGAATTAGACACTGAACTAAATATGTAAGAATGTACATTCATTTGAATTTTTCTGTGGAATTCGTGGTAAGTAAAAGTTCACTAAATTTAACTCCATTTGTAAAATTTAAAAAGTGATATTTATTAACTGGGTTTTCATAAGCAATGAGTTTAAAAATGCTTTTGAAAAAAGCAAAGCTGGGCATGGTGGCACATGCCTATAATCCCAGCCCTTGGGAGGCTGAGGGAGGAGGATTACAAGTTCGAGGCCAGCAAGCTGGCCCTGTGTCCAGAGGGGAAGAGAGTGAGATGAGAAGGGGAGGGTGAGGGAGGAAAAAGGAGTGAGAGAGGCAGAGAGACAGAGAGATACAAATGCCTGGAGCTGTATAGTCAGTCATATCATTTTCAGACTAAAACAAAGGACAAACTCCCTATGATCCAGGTGTCCTTATACTTAATAATAAGAGACCTTGGAGATTTGGCTCAGAAAGGAGTAAACACACTACAATAAAGGAAGGACAAGCTACTATGGAGGGTGGCCAATCCAGGTTAATCATTCACAGGATTAAGTGTCTTATTTCTCTTTCATAACATAGGCTTGACTAGCTGGAAACATACCCAGCCAAGCACAAAAAGCCATCATTGGTTAAAAGGAAATAATTGAGTGGGAAAGGAACCATGGTTCAGGTCACATCATTCTAATTCTCTTAAGTTCTTTCTTTAAGGTCTTTCTTCACATGAAATTTGGGAGGTATCAGTTTGACAGGGATACACAGAGATTCAATTATTTTTCTTCCCTATATAACCTCATATATATTGTATGAATGAGCCCCAAAAGGTTATGGATTTTTATAGAAGGGTTTGGCAAGAGTTCTCAATCTTATTCTGAGCTACTTGCAAATAGTTATGTGACTTAAGAAAAGTCTCTTAATCTAGTTAAGCTTCTTATTCTCCCATGTTAGAAAATAGAAATTGTGAATTGGGCCCTGGCTAATAAGGGACAAACCCATTAGTACCCAGCTCTCTTTTCTTTAAGTTATATGTCTGTACTTTGCAGTGTGATCAGAGGTCAAATCAGTAAGGACAGGAAAATATACATGTAATAGGTTAAGAATGTAATGACAGAAAAACACACAGAATCCATACTTTCTGAACAACTGACAAAGCTTTCCTTACCTCTTACAAATGAGAAGTGGATGGTTTAAGGGAGGAAGGAAGGTACAAAGTGAAATTGAGGAGGTATTGTTCAGCTGAAGAACTAAGATAATATAATAGAAAGAAGGGTATTAAAATTGGCTACTGGGGCTAGGAGTGCAGCTCAGTAGTTGAACCCTTGCCTAGAATGTGCAAGGACCTGGATTCAAGCCTTACCATTGAAAAAAAAATGGCTAATGGATATATAAGATTTACATGTGACTATGATACAGAGATGCTTACTTTTCAAATATTTTCAGCAGCCTCAAATAAGAATGTGAAATATGGTGAAATAGATGAAATATAATGCGTGCCCATCACATTGTATTTAATATTTCTTCAGAAAATGATACAATAAAAATTCCTCTTGAAAAAGACTGTGGTCTTGAATCTTTTTCTCCAAATATTTTACTGCAGAAACACCTAATTTCCCTTCCATTCTGTCCTGCTCTAGAGTTACAAATCAGAGAAAATGAAGGATCAATAACTGAGAACCTCTATAAGAAAAAGAGAGCCTCATCTATAAATACCTAACTCAGGCTGAGAACCTGTGCCTTGTTCACACAGAAAGGCAAGAGACTTCTGTACTTGTAGGGTAGAGTAGGAGCCTGAAACTGGACAGTAAGACTTGCCCTTTCATGATCCTAAATGAAAATTGTCTTTGTTCTACCCGAAGGCCAAAACCAAGACATGAAGCTTGTATTTCTGGAAACTCTGGTCTATAACTCAACAAAGGCACCATAGCCTATACATTTTTGTTTGTTTTTGTTTTGCATCAACCTTTTATGTTCAGGAATTAGAATAAAAAACTTTATAGCCTTTCCAAAATGGAATATTCTATTTGTAATTGTGATAAGACAGATTCAGCATACAATATATGCTCAACATCTAGAAGAATGGCTTGTAGAAATTATGTTACAAATGTGAGATAAACCATTCTGCTGCCATTTAATGTCTGTTTACAGAAAAAGGTTTTACTAGAATGAGAGTAATGTTCATGATAAAATAGTAAGTGAAAAATATTTGAAAACTGAGATGAACTAGGTAAAAACCTTAAATTTGTATAAGACTAAAAGGAAATTTGACAAATGAGATTAACAACAGTGATTTCAGGGTGGGGTTTTAGTGATTAGTTTTTACAGAACCTTTACTGAGATACAATTCACATACTATACAATTCATCCATTGAAAACGTTTCAACCATTTTTAATTTATGCGTAGAGTTGTGCAACCAGTATAAACATCTATTTTAGAATATTTTTATTATCTCAAAAAGAAATCCAGGGCATCGCTCAGTGGCAGAGTGGCTCCCTAGCATATACAAAGCCCTGTCTGGGTTCAAGCTTCAGTATCACCAAAAAAGAAAAAAGAAAAAAAGTAAAGAAATCCTATACCTTTTAGCTATTACCAACAAGCCTCTCTCCCTCAGTACTAAGTAATCACTAATCTAGTCTCTGTAGAGTTCCATGACATTTCATGTGAATATAACATGGGCTTTTGTTGATAGCTTCTTCACTTAATGTTTTCAAGGTTCATCCACATTGTACAAGTATTCATACTTCATTTCTTCCTATTGTTAAACAATATTCCAATGTATAGATATGCCACATTTTGTTTATCCATCATCCATCCATCCTCCAATAGCCATTTAGGTTGTTTCAACTTTGCTACTATGAATAATATTATGAACATTTATGTACAACTTATTTTCGGCTATCTTAGGAATGTACCTAGGAGTGGATAGGTGGTGTTTTTAAGGCTTTTGTTCTCCCAGATTTTCCAAAGGAACAAATAGTACTATGATTCACTTTCTTGTTTTTCAGGATGCCATATTGTAGGGGTTTGTGTGTTGCTGTGATGCTAAAGGTTTTGCTACTGGTATTACAGATACCAATAGGGTCACCCATGGTACACAGGTTCCATCTGAGCTTCAAGACTAAGACAGAATAGGGAGAAGGAGCTGGCAGCCCACTCTCAAAACAATTAGGCATTGAAAATACTATGAGTAGCAGAGAAACACTGTCAAATATAGTACCAGAAAATGAGCCAGGTTGGAAGGCACTCAAAAGATGACTGGGGAAGAATTGCCTCCTCAAACTATAGTCAGCTTTAATGATGGGAATAGAGTAAAGCCCCAGGACCTCCATTGGCTGATGTGACATGACTCAAAATGAGAAGAAACAACTGTAAACATCCATTAATAATTGGAACATTGAAAATGTGTAATATGAATCCAGAAAAATTAGAAATCATTAAAAGTCAAATGAAACACATAAATATTGACATCCTTGGCATCAATGAGATAAAATGGACCAATATTGGCCATTTTGAATCAGTTAATCTTATGATCTGCTATGTAAGAAATGATAAGTTAAAGAGAAATGGGGTTGTGCTCATCATCAAAAAGACATCTCAAGATCTATCCTGAAGTACAATGCTGTAAGTGATAAAATAGTATCCATATGCCTAAAAGAAAGGCCAGTTAATATGACTATTATTCAAATTTACACACCTACCACAAATGAAGAAGAAGATTTTTTTACCAGCTTTTGCAGTCTGAAATTGATTGGACATGAACTCAGGATGTACTGATAGTTACTGGTGACTGGAATGCAAAAGATGGAAACAAACAAGAAGGCTCAGTAGTTGCTAAATGTGGCCTTGGTGACAGAAAGAATATTGGAGATTGTATGATAGAACTGTGTCAGACCAATGACACTTTCATTGCAAATATATGTTTTCCACCAACATAAATGCTGACTATACACATGAAGTTCATCAGATAAAACATTCAGGAACAAAAATGACTATATTTGTGGAAAGAGATGATGGAAAACTTCAATATCAGACGTCAGAACAAGACCAGGTATTGACTATGGATCAGACCACCAACTGTTCATATGAAAGTTCAAACTGAAACTGAAGAAAATTAGAACAAGTGCATGAGAACCAAGGTATGACCTTGAGTATATCCTACCTGCGGTCAGAGACCACCTCAAGAACAGACTTTATGCATTAAACGCTAATGATCAAAGACCAGACAACTTGTGGCATGACATCAAAGACACCATTCGTGAGGAAAGCAGAAGGTTATTAAAAAGACAGAAAAAAAGAAGAGACCAAATTATATGTCAAAAGAGACTCTGAAACTTGCTGTTGAACATGAGTAGCTAAAGTAAAACAAAGTCATGATGAAGTTAAATAACTAAACAGAAGATTTCAAAGGGCAGCACGATAGGATGAAATCAAATATTATAATGACCTGTGCAAAGAGCTAGAGATAGAAAACCAAAAAGGAAGAGCACAGTCTGTTTTTCTTAACCTTAAAGAATTTAAGAAAAAGTTCAAGCCTCAAGTGGTAATAATGAAGGATTCTACAGGGAAAATATTAAATGATGCAAGAAACATCAAAAGAAGATGGAAAGAATACCCAGTCATGGATGATCAACCATTTCAAGAGGTTGCATCAGATCAAGAACCAATGACACCAAGGGAAGAAGTGAAAGCTGCCCTGAAGGTGAAACATAAGGCTACAGGAATTGATGGAATATCAATTGAGATCTTTCAACAAACTGATGTAGCACTGGAGGTGCTAACTTGTTTACACCAAGAAATCTGGAAAACAGCTATCTGGCCAACTGACTAGAAGAGATCCATACTTGTGCCTATTCCCAAGAAAGGGGATCCAACTGAATGTGAAAACTATTGAACAATATCATTAATATCATACGCAAGTAAAATTTTACTAAAGATCATTCAAAAATGACTGCAGCAGTGTATAGACACAGAACCGCCAGAAAGTCAAGCCTGATTGAGAAGAGGGCATGGAACCAGAGACATCATACCTAATATCAGATGGATACTGGCTGAAAGCAGAGAATACCAAAAAGATGTCTGTTTTATTACCTATGCAAAAGCATTTGACTGTGTGGATCACAACAAATTATAGATAACATTGCAAAGAATGGGAATACCAGAGTAGTTAATTGTACTTATGAGGAATCTGTACATGAACCAAGAGGCAGTCATTTGAACAGAACAAGGAAATACTGCTTGGCTTAAAGTCAAGAAAGGTATGCATCAGGGCTGTATCCTTT
The DNA here is from genome assembly GCA_007922755.1 of Pedetes capensis. Taxonomy (NCBI): domain Eukaryota; kingdom Metazoa; phylum Chordata; class Mammalia; order Rodentia; family Pedetidae; genus Pedetes; species Pedetes capensis. The sequence continues at coordinate 97,915 of VMDO01001157.1, forward strand.
CACTGTACCTCTTCAATCTCTGAGCAAATCTGTGAAGCTGGATTTTATGAAGAAGAACGTGATATCAGGTTTGGAGGAAGACTCATTAACCTGTCGTCATGCAGATGACAGAACTCTGCTTGCTGAAAGTAAAGAGGATTTGAAATAATTGCCGATGAAAATCAAAGAACACAGCCTTCACTATGGATTGCACCTCAACATCAAGAAAAGAACCGGGTCAATAAGCAACTTAATGATAAATGGAGAAAAAATTGAGGTTGTCCAAGATTTTTTTCCTTCATTCTATGATCAATTCTCACCAAAGCAACAGTCAAAAAATCAAAAGATGCATTGGATTGGGAAAAGCTGTTGCCAAAAACATCTTTAAAATGTTAAAAAGTAAAGATGTTACATTGTAGACAAAGATGCCCCTGACTCTTGCCATGATACTTTTAGTCACATCCTGTTTGTGAAAGCTGGATGTTGAATAAGGGAGACAAGAAAAGAACTGATGCTTTTGAATTATGGTGCTGAAGATGAATATTCAGTATACTATGGACTGCCAAAAGAGCCAACAGATCTGTCCTAGATGAAGAGCAACCAGAGTGCTCCTCAGAAGTAAAGATGGCTAGACTGTATATTACATATTTTGGACATGTTGTCAGGGGGGACCAATCCCTGGAGAAGGACATCATGTTTGGGACAGTGGCCAGTCAACTAAAATAATGAAGATCCTCAACTAGATAGATTGACACAGAGTCTGCAACAATACACTTAAACACAAAAAAGATTGTGTGCATGTCACGGTGATGGGGAGCATTTCCTTCTGTTGTACATAGATTCACTATCAGTTGGACCCAACTCAATGGTACCTAACAACAGTACATTATTATTAAAAACAGTAGTAAGGAAATGAATCCTCTTGATCTTTTTTTCAGTACTGTGGGACTGAACCTGGGATTCTGCACAAGTGAGGTAAGTACTCTATCAATGAGCCACACCCCCAGTCCTGTTTTAAAAAAATTTATTTTGATACAATGTCTACACTGAGGTGTATAAGCTGCCTCTGGCCTCAAATTTGTGATCCTCCTGCTTCAGCCTCCTGAGTGGCTTGGGTTATAGACATATGCCACCACACCGGCTATGCTCTTGAATTCTCTTATGTGCTAGTGCTTCCTTTTCCCAATCTCTGTTATTCTCTCCTAAACTCAAGCCAGACATTTTGCAGTTAACTAACTAAAGTGTTTTTAATGAATGCTTGTTCTGAATTGGACTCCTGTACTGGAAAAATTAGAGGACATAATAGAAATAAGAGGTCCTTGAGTTCAAGTAAAAAGTGCTGCCAAACTCAAAAGAGAACGCTTAGGAAAGAAAACTACCAACATGAAACTAGGAAATAAAGGAATAGAGCTAAATTCAAGTGGAGTGGTTTCTTCTTTTACTAGACAGTGAACCACTTAACATAAACATAGGTGAACATAAAATCAAGGAGTTTTCTCATCTGCCTATGCTCTAACCAAGAAATCATTAGAACTCTCTGTTAGAAAGATCTTCCCAATGAGGAACTAAGGCAAGGACATTTTAAATGGTTCTTTTCCCACAGCTAAGATTCCACAGAACAGTATTATTTGCTATTTTTCTGTACACATGCACACACACATACAAATAGGACTTATTCCATTGAGAAAGGACTGTGTCGGCAATGCTGTCCTGAGTTTAGTCACCCAGTACTGAAAAAGCAACTGGTAAAATGACATCACTATAAGGTGAATGGGGCATCCATCTAGAACCTCCAGTTCAAAATGCACTCATCAGTTAAAAACACATTAATAAATTCAAAATGTACACATCATGTCTACCTTGCAAGAGTGACCTGCCCTCATGTGAATGTACACTACTGATCCTCAGGCCATATGGGCCACAGGAAAATTCAAGCCATCAGGACTCGGCAACAGACATGTAGAAAGTTGATTTGTTATGCAAGATGTCAGACTGGGGGAGGAAGTTCACTTTTCTAAATGTAATATGCTATTTAAAATATATTTAGAAGTTCCAAAGACTAATATAATAAATATCTTTGTACTCTAGACATAAAATATGAAGGGGTTATATTTTGAGGAACAGATTAATAGAAAAATTAAATTATATAAAATTCATAACTAATAAAAAAGAAGGTTATAACTATCAAGAGGCTTAAAGGGAGGATAAAACACTTTGGGAGCAGAAAATCTGAATTTGGCACTAAACAAACAATAAAATATGAAATCATCCTACTTTAAAATATTATAACCTGTCCCAACATGACTATAGTCTGGGCATTGCCTTGCCCTTTACAATGCATCTTCCTCTGAAATTATGCTTCTTCCAGGGGACCAGATAAACCTGTTAAAATCTGTTAAAAGATAAATCTGTTAAAGGAAGAAAAAGCCCTCACATTAAAACAGGAAGAGACCAAAATTCATTGAGCCTTCTGTGTCTGCTAGGGGCTCTAGGGAATAGGTACTATAAAAACTGCTGTTACAGTGATTAGGAAAACAACAGCAACTAGAATAATCCCTCCTATAAACCGAAATAGGAGAGTGCCAGGAGTGAAATGCTTTGGTGGAGGTATGCCCATGTCCTAGGACTGGAATAAAGGTGTATTTTAAAGGGCAAGTCTGAAATGTACTCGCTGAACATGACTTGCCTCGCTAAGCCTGGTTCTTGTCATAGCTATTATGACCTCAATTTCATGAACATCATGTTCACTTGGAAAGAAAAAAAAACTCTTTTAGTAGTAATTGCACATCAATACCAGAGACCTATTATTTCTATTAAGTTAATTAACCTATTTTTGAAAAGTATACAAAATAGGTCACTTAAGTGGGTGTGACCTTACCCAGTGAACTATGCTTTTAAACTGTCTCCAACTATTAAGATTTATAGATCCCTTTATCAACATCTTGGTTTGAAAAGGCTGGCTGAGTGAAAGGCATGCAGTACCAGGCTAAAAGAGCTTTAGTCCCTATCAATCAGCCTATTATAAGTTAATGATATTTAGATGATGTGATTAGATTTTCAAATTGAATGCTGTTTAATCTAAATTCCAGAGTGCTTATGTAATGATGCCACATTTTTAAGGCTCCAGCAAACAGTCTGAATGACAGAATTTGTATCTGAGGTCAATAAAAATAACGCTTCTCCTAGATTGAAAAAGGAGAAAACGGCTTTATAATGGTATATACATATGGACAAAAACTGCTTCCAAATCATCACTATTATAATCATTAAAAGTGCAAAGGGCCTCTAAATAACTTGGCCCCATGCTCGGCAACGTACAAAAGTTTTGTCTTCTATTTTGGTCCTCGTTGTTGTTTTTAGGTGCCATCAAGTCGGGTCCAACTCATAGCAACCCTATATACAACAGAACCTTGGTCCTAATTTTGTTGTTGTTGTTGTTAGGTGCTGTCGAGTCGGTATCCGACTCATAGCGACCCTCATAGGGTTTTCAATGGCTGACTCTTTCAGGATTGCCTTGGGAGTGGATTGCCAGGCCCTTCTCCCATTTTTGTGGTGCTGGGAATTGAACTCGGGGCCTCAGAGACTGCAGCACAGCGCTCTACCCACTGAGCTAAATCCCAGCCCTGGTCCTAATTAGATGGAGTCAAATCCTAATAAGAGGTAGTTCTACTAAATTTAACAAAATTCCATATATGAAGTGATAGTATCTTTAGCTCCTCTTCTGATCTGCGAGTTTCTAGTTCCATGACTATGTGGGTCCACTCCAAGGATGAGATCTACACTCTAATTAATAATATCTAGTGACAAAATAACAGGAGACACTTCCAAGCTCTCAAATTCTTACAAAACAAGTTCCCTATCTTTTTCTGTGTGTACAAGTCCTCCAAAAAGAACATCAAGTCTTGCAAGCATGATAACCTTAGGATCTTTAAACTGCAGTGTTATACATATGAAGTCTCCCCTCTTTTAAAACTTCAACTGAAAAACAGTGTATTGTGCCAAAGTCAGAGAACAGCAGCCCCATCTCAATCATCATCTAAGCCCACACTAGTGACCACTCAGAAACTGTCTTGTACATTAGTGGAGAAGTATGTACCAGCTGGCACTTTAACATTTCCAGAGAAAAAAAGTCTAGCTTTGGTGGTTTTGTCTTTGAAGTTCTAGGATCTGTTCCTAGCTTTATTTTCCCTGTAATATGGCTCATCCTGTATGCTTTACTGTAGATAAAGTGAATTATTGGCTAGTTCCCATTTACTCTGGTTTTTCCTCCAACTTCCTATCTTTGCTTATATTATTCCTTCTGTAGAATAATTTCCACATCTCCTTGTGTTCAATCCTATCTACGCTACACAAATTTAGATGCTAGATCCTACACATGTTTCAGAGGTTTATCCTCTGGAAAAATAGATCCAAAGGAGTTATGAACTCAAAGACACCAGATGCAGCAGAGTCTGGGGATCAGGGAAGTACTGAACTGAGCTGAATTGAACTGAACTGAAATGAGAGATTAAGTAAAAATCTACATTGTGGGAGAGAAAACATCTTCATGTCTGGTCCCTTTCTTTTCTCCAATTCCCCAAACTCTGGCAATCAGCGATTGCACTTCCAGAAGAAAACTGGAAGGTTCCTCTCTAACAAAGAGATGACATGACATACAGTACAGACACTTAAGAGGTTCACACACAAAACAGTAGGCTCCTTCCCAAAACTAAGGAAGATGTCAATGAACAAACTTATCCCTTATCTTCAATTTCTAATGGACATGCGTGCATGTATATATCCCTTGCTTTTGAACATAAGTGGATTGCCAAAGACCACCAGATTTTTGAAGAAAGCCTCCAACATGAAAGAGCAAACTATAACCCTACCTATGTTAATTATCTCATCAAAACAGCTGTTGTTTACAATAGAACAATTATATTAAAATTTTAAAGAATACTTCTGGGGATATTGTTATTGTTGTTGTTAGGTGCCGTCGAGTCGAGTCTGACTCATAGCAACCCTCATAGGGTTTTCAATGGCTGACTCTTTCAGGATTGCCTTGGGAGTGGGTTGCCACATCCTTCTCCCATTTTGCGGTGCTGGGAATCGAACTCGGGACCTCAGAGACTGCAGAGCAGTGCTCTACCGACTGAGCTAAATCCCAGCCCTCTGGGGATATTAATGATCTGATTTTCAGCATCCTGTACTTTGATAAGATATGGATGATTATCAATATAGGGATGATAAAAATATTTTATTGTGATTAAATTAAAATGAAGTATAGCTGAGGAGTGATGAATAAAGAAATATAAACTTGGTATACCCTATGTCCACTGTCATATTTAAGTTTTCTGGCTTCTAATTTCTTCAGAATTCTACTCTTGATGAGCTAGCATGAAGAAAGTTATCTGTTTCACTAGTGTATACTTTGGTGTTTAAATGCTAATAGATGTATGTTTCCTTATAAGGCAAAGGGCTAAGAAGAAAAGGAGGCTACAATCAGCAGACTTAGGCTCAATCTGTAGCACCATCATGACCCTCAGGCAGATTAAAATTATAGTTACCTCTCCATATAATAAAATCTATCTCATAAAATTATTTTCTAAATTAAACAAGATAATGCTTACAGAAGGACTTTGTAACTAAAGTTCTAAAGAGTACATGCAGTGTCAATAGAATATCTTTAAAACTGAGTCTTCAAGGTTAAATTTCAGACCATGAAATCTTTGGGTAGGTACACAGGTTACAGCAGCATTCCTTTTGACCTTTCAGTCATTCCAGTTCAGTAAAGGCCTGGCCTACTTATCATATCAAATCCTCATCTGAGTTTTGTTTTTAAAGCCATTTCCATGCAACATTGAGCTGGAAGATGTGTCACTGAATTTTACTCCATCCATCCATCTACCCACCCATACAATAAGTCAATCAACCAAATCGACATCTGTGCCAATCACTCTCTGGACATTGAAATGCAAAAGTGAACAAGATGCAATCACTCAAGTAGTCAGTTTTGGAAGGGAAGGCTATATGCAAATGCCATAAGTTTCATATCAACCATGAACGAAGTATATACAGGGTATGATTGGATACTATGAGGAAGTAATCAGTTCGACACTTATTATAAAAGACTTCATGCTGGCATTGGGTTTTTAAAAATAAAACAGGTGTTTTCCAATGAAAGAAGTAGGTAGACAGAGTGCAGAGAATTCAACAACATGGCATGCTTAGGAATATACGAACTCTCAATGTGTCTACAACAGAGGTTACAAGAGGATACAAGGCAAAAAACAAGTAAAGATCCTAAAGACTTCAATAACCAAAATAAGTTTAAAGTTTGTCTTGTAGCACACAAGGAACCACCAAAGATTATTTAAGAAAGTATACTTTATGATTTGCATTTCAGAAAGGTTAATCTGTATATAGTATGGAGGGTACAAAGCAATGAGACAAGACTGATGGTAGGAAGACAGAAGAGCAAGTATCTACTTAAAGTAGTAAAAGAGATAGGAAGAAGAGGTATAAAATACTAAGGTGGTCAAATCTACAGACATTAAGGGAAGGGGGGAGAAACAGAAAAAGAGAAACAAAGAGAGAGAGAGACAGAAAAAGAGGGACAGAGAAAGAGAATGAATTTGTGGATAGAATATTAAATTTATTTGTTACTCTAAAAACTGTTATACCACATGCAGGTAGAGAAGTTAACTAATTAGTCAGATTTATGGGTCTGGAGCTCAGGAAAAAGATCTGACATGGGAATACAGATGTGTGAATCATTAAAGGATCGATGTTAATTGGTCTTATGAATTCAACAACATTTCTCTAACAATCTTTTCCCTATTACTTTAGTTAGCCATGCTAACAAATAAGTATTCTTAGATTATCTAAAATCAAAGATACTTTGAAGATGCAACTAGATCTGTAGCTATAAATATCATATTTGAAGAGTTGGTACAGATAACAAAACAGCTCCTTTTGAAAGCCATGCTATGGATTTTACTATAATCTGGGTCTAATTTAAAGAGAGTCCAAGATACTCAGGAGGCTGAGGTAGGAAGGTGGTTTGAGCTCAGAAGTTTGGTACCAGCCTGGGCAACATAGCAAGACCCTGTCTCAAAAATGAAGAAGAAAAAAGAAAAATAACTAAATTTATTAAATGATGGTTAAGTGCAAATAAATATAATAAAAATAGATATATTTATTTAGTAAACAGAATAGAAAACATAATAGAAATATTAGTTAATATAACAGAAAAATAATACAATAGTAATATAATAGGAAAATTTTATTTCAAATAATTACTCTCCTAAACTATATAAATAATAAATAATAATAATATTTTATACCTATTAAGACACCTTTCATCCTTCAGACTCTAAGAACTTTATACTTTTTCTCATTAGTTTAAAAACATGCCTACCAGGTAGGCAAATGGACAGGATTTTTTTTTCTGTATAGTTGCAGAAACTAACACATAAAAAGAGTAGAAACGATGTCCCTACTCCCCTAGTAAGTCATTAAAGCAAAACTGAAAGCAATACACATCTCCAAACTCCTGTCACTGTCTCTTCCACCCTATCATCATCGACAATCACCTTTAGGATGCTACCACTGGGCACCTGGCAGTATATTCATGGCACTGCGCGGGGCCACTCTCTTATGAAACGAGATACTAATGCAGGAATTAATGCAAGCAGGGAGGTGTAAGGAATTTTCTAAGGCATTGCAGCTATCTTTTATGTACCATGTTTACTAAATTAGGTGAATTATTATATAGCATGCAAAACTAAAAAGAATTTTATGAACTACTTACAAACTCAAGTACAAAGGCAATGCAAAAGATAATATATTTTAGTAGCAAGTTAGTTTTGATCATTATTTAAAAAGAAAGTTTAATGATGGAGACAAGATGATACACACAGAGAGCTGGCAGGAAACTCAGAGCCCTGAATCATCAAGTCACCATACAAATCTAGTCCAGGCCTGGAGTGACTGGAAATTACTTTGCTATAATAGTGTTGCCTGCAGCCATAGCCCTGTGGCATCTGATCCCGTCAGATCTCGGAAGCTAAGCAGGGTCTGGCCTGGTTAGTACCTGGATGGGAGACTGCCTGGGAATACCAGGTGCTGTAGGCTTGGGAGAAGGACCTGGCAACCCCCTCCCAAAAATCAATCTGCCATTGAAAACCCTATGAACAGCAGAGAAGCACTGACAATAGTGTTTCCCGTTGTACAGAGAGGGTCACTATGAGCCGGATACCGACTCAACGGCACCTAACAACAACAACATAATAGTGCTAGTATAAAATAACTGGTCTGTTTCATGCCAGTTCTCACAAGACAAGCATATACATCACAAAATAAATAGCACTTCTGACCCTAATGGGACTCTTCACCCAAGAGAAAAAAAAAATCTGGGATGAATAAAGAATGAATTTCTGCCTATCTACCTCTCTTTCCATCATGAAAGCATCATTCCATCCAAATAACCTTTAGATGGCCATTATTTCTACATGGCAAAACTGGCATGGCTCTGGGCAGTCTTATATTCCTTCAGAGATGAACCATACAGGATTCTAGATTTATGCACAGTGTTAATTGGTGCAAAGTTCCCAATGAGTTATTCATGAGACAAAATAATAAATTTCATTTTAAAGTGATTTTCAAATCTCTCTACAGAAAGACATCTGAAAGTACTTAAGAGATGTATCACTGGTGGTTGCAAGAAGAAAACTCTGTCTTACTCCATAAAGGTTATTGAAAATACCGTGTGATTAGTATTATTTATATGGCATTGAGTTAAACTCCAAAGGTAACACTTAACCACTCTGTTTACCAAGCTAATCTACTAGATTTGTTTATTTTGTCTGATTTACTGAGACAAATATGTTGAGTGTCTAAAATGTTTTATCTGGCCCTGGGAAAGGAAAACGAAAGGAGTGTTGTGCGTTTATTAATAGATAAGTACAAACAGGCCCTATCCTATCAAATGAACAGCTAGGACCTTTGGCCACTGTTTACTGAAAATAAAATTAGCGTTAGCTGGCAGGTACTTATCAGATCTGAGAATAATTAACTACCTACATCTGGTACTTGTTACTGAAAATGCTAGTGGGAGTCATTACCTTTGGTATGGGTTATATTTCCTGAACAGCTAACCTCTCCCTCACAAACTATAGGAATGCACTCTTTATTCACAAACACACTCCTGGAGGCACCAAAAACAGTTCCACAAGCTGTTTCCCCACTTCAACCCAACAGAAAAACATTTTTGAAGATCCAAAAGAAATCATCATGACATGGTTGGTTCCCACATGATGTTAACCAACTTACCAGCAGGGTCCCCTCCCCTATCAAGCCCTGGGATCTCTGCAAAAAATAAGGGTGAGTTTAAGATAATCAATAATAATATTTTGCACTTTAATTTTTTTAAGTACTTTGAGGAACTTAACCAAATGTAAAATAAGAGTACAATTTTCACAATTCAAAAGAATGGCTTAGGAACCAAGAGCCTCTATCATTGTTGATGGTGGTGGTGTTAGGTGCTGCTGAGTTGGTGTCCGACTCATAGTGACCCTACATACAACAGGGGAAACACTATTGTCAGTGCTTCTCTGCTATTCACAGGGTTTTTAATGGCGGATTGATTTTTGGGAGTGGGTTGCCAGGTCCTTCTCCCAAGCCTACAACACCTGGTATTCCCAGGCAATTTCCCATCCAAGCACTAACCAGGCCCAACCCTGCTTAGCTTCCAAGATCTGAAGGGATCGGTCACCACAGTGTATGGCTGCAGGCAGCCCCTATCATTAGTCCATGGAAAATGAAATAATATGCTTAGCATGCTGGGTTGGATCCCCAGCTCTGCAAAAAACAAAAACAAAAACAAATTGCAATAATAAATTCAGGCATATTGTGCCTAGCTTATTTCTTTTCCATCCTAACAATTCCTTTACTGGGTAAAACTTTTCACAATTTTATTAAAGGAAAGGAAATGCTCTAAGGCATTCATATAAATAAGCCATGCAAAATTTGCTTTATATTTATGTCATGGGGAATTAAGAGACAAGAAACACAAGGGCTCTGTAATTAGCTTGTTGAGAAATTCTAAACAAGTCACTTCTTTAATCAAGTGACCTCTCATTGCTATGCTCTGTAAAGTCCACATCATATTGTTGGGAGGAATAAACTTCTGACAGTGCCAGAAAAATGTTTGTAAATAGATAAGAAATTCCAAATCTTCAAGAACGTTTCTTCTCAAGGAAAAGCAGTAGGACTATGTTAGTAATAAATTATGACATTTAAATCACACTATTTATTAAGGTATTTTTGGGTAGATAAATATTATTGGTACTCCTAATGTCACAAAGGCATTTTCATTAAAACTATGCATAATCTGAAGATTAGCAGATGCCTTATTTCTAAGGAAACTGCAAATTGGTTCTATTAACAATGACTAGAGGGCCTGTCTATATACAAATACCATAATAGGTTGGATGGACATCAGATATCTTAGTATATTGAGGACATGAACTAAGAAATGAGGAAGTCTAAGGATACGGAGCCAGTAAATAGGGCTTAAGAAACAGAAGGAGGTAAGGGTAATAGGCAAGGATGAAATTTAACACAGGAGTGGGAAGAGAGGTCCAAGAAAAACAGAACAGGAAAGGCAATGAGTATTTCTAGGATTAGGTTGTACAGTCAAGTGAAGAAGTAAGGCCAAACCAGGGGAGGACCATCAAGTGGTTAGGACGGTGGGAAGACAGTCAGTCATGTGAGATATCAAGGCAAGTAGGAATTATTTGGTTGAAATTAGAGAAAATGTTAGTTGATCTGGGTAGGGCCTAATAGGGTTGAAAAGAACCTGGGAGAGGAATAAATTTGTAACTCTATATATGCACAGTCATGAAGATTTAGTATGTAACAAAAATTTGTTTGTATGAAACTTGCAAAATGAGAAAACCCTAAGCCTCAAAATCAAACTCCAATAGTAAATTTGATTTACTGTATTGTGAAAGATATCTTATGTGAATGTTATCTGAGGTGTCACTCTAATCATTTAGCTATTCTAGTGAAATACTCTGCATCTTGACTACTAAAGTGCAGCTTTCCTAGGATTCATTCAGGTAAATTGGCATAATTGAGAAATCACTTGCAGTCTCAAGGAGGTAGAATATTCAAATTATTTTCATGTCACTAAGCAAGGGGACTGATTTCTCTGAAGTGTCAAACCCAATAACTAGCATCTATAATGCATTAAATGCACTCTTCTGTCTCCATTACTCTTTCACAACGTACTTGCTTCTAGGGTCAGCTTTAGCTTCACCTGGTACTTGGACATACCTAGTACTTGCTGCTAGGAAAAAAATATGTATACCTTTTTTGCTATATTAAATCTCATATTATCATCCAAATTTTAACAAATGTTTTCACTAAGAGTTTTTAAAATAATTATTTCTCCTGGGGTATAGAATCTTCTATTTTATATGTTTAAAGGCTTCCAAGATAAATTTACATATGTGTTTCAAAAGTATTTGGTATTCAGTTTAACATAGTCCTAGATTTATATTTTGAGGAAAAAATATGGCTTATTTTATTATTTATATATCTATTCATTTTTTGGTGTGATGCTAGAGGCTGAACTCAGAGCCTCATGCATACTTTGAAAACGCACCTGCAACCCCCTTTTTAAATTTTTTTTTAAATCTTGGACAAGGTCTCAGTTATATAGATTACTTCTTTCCTTGAACTCGTGATCCTCTTGTCTTCACCTCCCAAGTTGCTGGAATTGCAGGCAAGTATCTCTATGTCCATCCTATATGGCTTATTTTAAAATGAAAATTATGCCTGGGAAGTTAGCTAAAATTGCAAAAAAATATTTTTAAAAGAGTGATTTTTGTTCAGCCAGGTATATAATGACACATGCCTATAATCCCAGCACTTGGGAGTCTGAAGCAGGAGGACAGACACTAGTTTGTGGCCAGCCAGTAAGGGACAATACCCCATTTAAAAAAAAAAAAAAAAAAAAAAAGTAATTCATGTTCTATTTCAACTTACTCATTAAATAAGAAAATTTAATATTCTAAAGTTGGCTGCCATGAAAATTAAAGAGAGTTTCTCTGAAACATGAGCCTACTTAATTGTAACAAAATGTTTAAATTCTTTCAATCTTGTTCAATATTACTTCTTCATTTTAAAATTTCTGTTAATAGTAATAGGCTAGAAATAGAACCTATAAAGCTAGGCTTCTTAACCTTAGCATGACTGACACTTTAGGCTGAGTAATTTTTTCTTGTGAGTTGTCCTCTGCACTGAAAGATGTTTACATGCATCCCTAGCATCTACCCAAAAGCATGCCTCCCACCCCCCTGCACAGTTGTGATGACCAAAAAAGTTTCCAGATATTGTCAAAGTTCCTCTGGGGATAAAATCACCCACTTTTGGAAAGCACTGCTATAAAGAAATGGCAACTAGCCGGGTGCAGTGACGCACGCCTGTAATCCCAGCAGCTCGGGAGGCAGAGGCAAGAGGATCACAAATTCAAGACCAGAGGCAGTCTGTGTAATTTAGCGAGACCCTGTCTCAAAAAGTAAAGAAATGGGCTGGGGGAGCAGCTCAGTGGTCCAGCACTTGCAAAGCATGCAAGTGCGAGGCCCTGAGTTCAACCCCTAGTATGGCAAAAAAAAAAAAAGAAAAGAAAAAAAAAAAGAAATGGCAACTGTCACTGCTTCACATTTAGGAGGAACATGGTATTCCTGGGACATGACAAGATATGGAGAAAAGACAATGCCTTTAGATGTAGGTAGAGTTGGGGCAAAATTTAAACTGTACCACTCATTACCTGTGTAGTCTTATGAAAACTAGCTTAATTAAGGCTCAACTACCTCATAAATGAAGAGAAAATAATAACATCCTAGTAGATATTTCTCTTTGCTTCTCCAGAATCCCTTTTTTGAAGAGGGGATTTAGGCATCTTCTCTTCCTTTGGAGGAAACATCTCTTTCCCATTCTCAGTCCAGATGCTGCTCCAGAGTTAAGCAACAAAGTAGATTTAACCAATGACTATGTCTGATAACCACAGTCCTGATAACCCAGGACTATGTCTGATTCAAGGCTGGGCACTTGGCTGATCTGGGCCCATCACACTTGATTCTGAGGCTTTTGCTAGAGCAATCAGGAGAGATTCTGCTCAGGGTGCAAAACTAGTTGAGAATAAGCCTAGAGCTTCTGAGTGGGAAAAGCCTGAATAATAATGTTAACCCAGTGGAAAGGAGAGCCAAGGAAGACAAAGCCCTGATGAACCGAAGTCAGACTTTCCTCTTAGATATGTCAGTGATGGCGTTAGTGAATGAATTCCCTTTTATTTTAACTTAAATAAGTGTGAGTTGGGTTTTGTCACTTAGAACCCAAAGAATCCTATTAATAAAATACTATCTCAAAGAGTTGTTGAGAAGATCAAGCAAAATAATGAACATAAAAGACCTATAAAGAGCTTCCTTCCTCTAAATCCCCATTTATAGAAATCAGAACATACACAATTATACAAAAACTCAAAATGCAATACAGTGAAGGATCAAACAACGAACCCCTGACTTAGCTTTGACCATTTTTCAATAAACTGCTAGACATTCTAAAAGTGTTTTAATTTGTGGATCCAAAAATTACCATGTTTTAAGTTATCTAGCATCAAACTGGGATTTAGCTCAGTTGGTAGAGCACTGTGCTGCAGTCTCTGAGGTCCTGAGTTCAATTCCCAGCACCGCAAAAATGGGAGAAGGACCCGGCAACCCACTCCCACTGCAATCCCACCATTGAAAACCCTATGAGGGTCGATCGACTCGATGGCACCTAACAACAACAAGAAGAAGAACAACATCATCATCAAACCAATGAATAGCATTTACAACCTCTAGTTTGTTTCACTAGCACTGTGGTTTTTCCTTCTTTTTCAGTGGCCAACAGTAAGGATATGATTATAATGGTTCCACAGATTGATTTTATCTTAATTGCCAAAAGGCCAAAAGAAGAAATTTACAGTTATTGGATTAAAGCAAAGTAACAGGGATGGGATGAGGGTGAGTCAATGAAGCACCTGCTACAGAAGCAAAATTTCAAAGCTCACCAAAAAACCTCACTAATCAAGACAAATATTTTAATGTAATATTTTTAAAATCAATATTAGTGCCAAAAATCCATACTGAAGAAAATATCAGAATTTGAAATAAAGACAGGATCAGTATCACTGGTCTTTCACTTTGCCTTAGGTTCCAACATGGCTTGGCAAGACATTGCAAAATAGAGTAGAATGTCTAAGTTGTAAGAAGCAGAGAAATTACCTAGTGTTCAAAAACATCAACAAGGACTCAAATGCACTGACAAGACCTAGTTATGAACTCTGAATTGAAAGCTAAGAAGCTCAGGTTCAACTTCTAGCTCTGCCAGTCCTAAGGAATATAACCTTGAACAAATTACCTGGCCTTTCTAATCTTAAGTTTTTTCCTAAATAAATCAAAAGGTCTGCATTAGATGATTATAAAGATCTTTCCTAGGTCTAAAGTTCTATGATTTTATTGTAAAATTTATTTCTTTTGATGCATAAAAATAAATCATACCAATATGTTGTAATTCCAGTTCAGCATTTGTGTTACCTAGAAACTTATGAAATGACAAGCTTTAACCATTCAAACCTACTGTGAAAATAGCCCAGGTTGATGGTGATTTTTTTTTTTTTAAATAGGAATGCTCCCACATGTTTCAAATGCCATTCAATTATAAAGTCCTACAATGGGGAAGTCGGCAGCTTTCTGTTGTGGGTATAGGGTGGCATGGTTGATCTGCATCTCTAAAAGCTGAAATAATTCACATGGCCACCCACTGACAAGCCCATTGAAGCATAAAGTAATCAGGTTAATAAGTGACTGCTTATAAGTTCCAACAATTTCCAGAAATAGGAAAATGACATGAAAAAATCAACAAGTACAATAAGAAGGTGACAAGCAACTAGACCACAAATAAGAAAAACAAATGTAATCTATTAACTCTGAAGAAATAGCATAAGTCAAAAGTGCTAAAAGTAGCAAGTGTTTAAGAAAGCAGTGGAAATAGAATATAAAAACTGAATGTGAAAAATCAAAACTTCTGTGTTCAGGATCCATGCATATAAATATTTTGTCCATATTTTGCTGAACTCTAAAAAGTATTCTCTATGCCTGACAGAAAAATGGGCTCTGCTGCTTTTGAACAGAAATTTATAACAAAAACAGGAACTATTTTTTAATTAGCATTTAAACTGGACCCAGTGTTATCTCAGAAACTTGGAAGGCACAGGCAGAAGGATCGAAGGTTCCATGCCAAAGGCAGCCTGTGCAACTTAGTCAGACCCTGTCTCAAATAAAAAATAAAAAATGGGCTGGGGGTACAGCTCAGTGGTAGAGCATTTGAAAAGAATGCACAAGGCCCTGAGCTCAACCCTCTAGTACAGCAAAATAAGGTAAAAATTTAAAAGTCAACATTTTAAAAAACTTTACATGCAAAATTTCAAATATCAACAAGGTAGATATGATAGTATAAATGACTGTCCATGCATTTATTATCAGCTTCAATAATTATTATCTCACAACCAATGTTATTCCATCTATCTCCCACTAATTTCCTCCTATTCTCCTAACAGGTTGTTTATTGTAAGTTCAAAATTAAATAAATCTTGTGAGGACTTTAGTTTCTCTATTTGTAAAATGAGGGCAATTACACTAAACTCTTTAGTTATGCATGAAGTTATTAAAAAACATAACCAAGTCCTTTGAGGCTCTTCTAACACCGTGGTACTTGAAGGGAAGAAATAACAACACACACAAAAAAATGGAATCAACTTTTGTTTAAATAAGTCTTTCTTCTCAGGGACACAAAGTGTTCTGGGAGAATTTATCTTCCATTCTCCCAGCACCTCTGTGTGGCCAATGAAAGTATTATTTGCCTTTACCAGCTACAGAAAATAAAAAGGAAATTATTCAAGCCAGATCAAATGAAAAATCAATAGTAAAGGCAAAAATAAATCCATATTTTCTGAATCCTCATGTTCTGTCATTATGATATACCACTTCTATTGTTATTTATTTGTGCATGAAACCAACTGTTTTTCCTAAATGACATGGACTTTGATTTTTTTCTTTTCCTTTTTCTTTTTCTTTCATTCTTTTTCTTTTTCTTTTTTCCTTTTTCTTTTTTTGTGATACTTGAGAGTTGAACCTAGGGCCTCTTTAGTTTTGATCTTGAGACAGGCTGCCTCTGTCCTCAAATTTGAAGTCCTCCCACCTCCCCATCCCGAGTCACTGGAAATATAACTGTGCTGCCACTCCCAGCTTACACTCTCCTAAGGAGTTTCATATATTTAAAAGAGAAGTGTTACATAATATATAGGTATTCAAATATATTAACTGACTGACTTTAAAGCTCATTCTGTAGATTCATACAAGGACATTCTTTAGTTGGTTTGGCTTACCTAAAGAAGACAGGAAGAAGTAAAGGAAGAATATTAAATACACCTGTGGTTCACTGGAATTGAACAATTATGTCTTGGCATTTCATAGGCTTGAAATCTAAACCATTTACTTAGCAGATACAAAAACTTACTTCAGTATTACACTAAAGAATTTTTATATCATTTGGGGCCGGTCCATAGTGCCACAGGCATGAATGATGCAACAACTTCCAACTCAGTTACAGAATATTTTTATAGCGCTTACCAAGTCATTAAAACTTCATATACTTAAGACATTTTCCTTCCGATTCATACAATGGTTCTTGTTCTCTGAGTTTAGTCAAGGCATGTTGGGATGGGGTGGGAGAAGGAAAGTAAATGGTATTCGAGGGTGTGGTGAGAGTAGTCTGCTATGAGCTAGTCTCCTTGAATGTTGTCTATTATTCATTTCATGTGATATACCATGGGCAGAGCTCATTTTCTTTCTGTGGTCTTAAGAACAGGCAGCTGTGGCTTGAGCACTGTCCTCTAGAACTATCACCAAGGAACTGCAACTCTCTAATCCTTCAAATGAATGGCATAAAAGAAAGGGATTCTTCTCCAGTAATTTCTAACTTCAAAAATAATATTAGAGGCCATGAGTTAGCTAACACCTGGATTCATCGCTTTCTGACAAAGCAAATGTAAGCAAATAAAAAACAAATAAATAGATTCAAGTCATATTCTTAAAAATGATAGGCATTACTATTATTGTTGTTTTTATTCAGGATATAGAGCTCATGTTCATTGCTTCTTCCACAATAAGGTAGAAAACAGAACATACAAGCTCAGCATTTAGCATCCCTAATCCAAATATCCCAAAACCAAAAATTATTAAGGGCCAATGTGATGTCACAAGTGGAAAATTTAACACTTGCCCTCATGTGACAGGTCGCATTCAAAATACAGGTGCACTAAAAGTATTGTGTAAAATTAACTTTCAGGCTATGTGTATATTGTGTCTATGAAGCACAAATGAATTCTATGTTTAGATTTGTGTTTCCGTTCCCAAGATATTTCATGATATGTGTGCAAATATTCCAAAAAAAATACAAAATACAAAACACTTCTGATACTAAACATTTTCAATAAGAGATACTCAAACTATGGTAGAAAAGACAATGGTCTGACAGTTATGTGACCTAAGCTCTCATATCTGTACTAACTAGATCTGTTAGGCAAGGCTGATATGTTTCAGGACAACATTTTCCTCATCTATCAAATAGAATACATGGTCCAAAAGGGGTATAAAATTATTTTTAGTTCTCAAATTCTTAGACTACCTAATTCCAAACCTTTTATTATTTCTATATTCTCCATTTTTCACAATGCCATCTCTTTTCTGAAACATGGTTAAAAGTACTAATCATCCTTTTATTGATTAGCTTATGGAAAAACTTGAAGTCCAAAGCAGAAAAAAGAAAGCTCTCATATACATAGCATTATTTTATGGGTGTTGGTGGTGGTGTTAGGTGCTGTCAAGTTGGGTTTGACTCACAGTGACCCTATATCGCTGAACATACCAGAAAGAAACACTCCCTGAAACTGTGCCATGCCTGGCACTATTGTCAGGGCTTCTCTGTTGTTCATAGGGTTTTCAATGGTGGATTGTTTCAGGAGTGGATTTCCAGGTCCTTCTCCCTATCTTGCAGCACCTGGTAGTCGCAAGCAGGCTCCAATCCAAGGACTAATCAGGCCAACCCTATTTAGCTTCCAAGATTAGGTGGGATTGGGGGCTAAGGTGCTATGGTTGCAGACATTTTATGGATGTAAGTCAAAAAAATAAGAAGAAGAAAATTTAGATTTCCTATTTCTACAAATCCTTCCTAATCAGTCAGGCCATTTCGGAAATTCAGAAATAGTCATTAATAGAAGGATAATATATGGAGTGTCTGGCCTATAATGGATGCTGGATAAATATTTGAGTATTTAATCCTTCCCTTTTGCTCCCCATCTTCCTAACACCATTACCAAAAGTAAGTCTTGTACAAACTACAGCACCATATTGAGATGGAACTAGACTGAGGATACCATAATACCAAGGATATATGTGTTCATGTAAAAGAGTTCAAAATCCTGCTAGAAAAAAAATATTATCAAAGTTTCTGTTTTCCAACTGCCAAGAAGAGATCTGGGGCATTACTATTAATAAAAGGAAATTCATAATTCATTATAGCTCAAACATGTTTTATACATTCCCAAATACTTTATAAATAAATATCACTTAGTATTCAGTGATGTCATTAAAATGAAATTAAATATGAATTATCATTCAGCTTATACTAAAAACAATACTTAAGCCTCTGGGCATATTGCATGCACAACTTAATTGTAAAACTAAGACCTAAGCAGGGCATTTCATTAGCTTTTTAATATTTTTTCTGCATCTTTTCTTGCCAAAAATTATTTGCCTCCCCTAGGGAAGCCCAAATAACAAAGAAAAACAAACAAAAATAAAAATCTCAGAGTCATTTACTGTAATAAAGACATCAATATACTATTATACTACGACACCAACCCAGTTCTCTTTGCATCATTTCCTTTTACACATGTTCAATGAAACTTATCATTCTAGTAGCTTATGCATATTTTCTCCCAAACTCAATAATCTACTCATTGATGTGGTCAACAATGTTTGTGAAGGATGTGAGTGGGAGAAAAAATATATAGTGGTAATTCTGAAATTAATTCTCTTTCTTAACTCTCCACTTATGATGAAACATGATGTTTCTGTTAGAGACTCTCTGTTTTGCTATTGGTCATTTCTATAATCACCACTAAAAACTTAAAAGAAAATCCCTAGAGAACTTTTGCTTCTGGCCAAGATGGAATAATGGGAATAGGACTAACCCTAATACCGAAAACAACCAAATTATTATTTAAAGTAACAAAACATATGCAATTTTTTTCAAGATAACAGAGGTGGGGAATGAATGACAATGATCCCTAAGCAAGGGGGAACAAAAAAGGAGAGTTCTATGACTTCCCCAAATTACTGCTTCCAGAAAACTTCCAGGCTGTGGTGGAGGGAAAAGGAATCCACATGGAGTCCAGCAGACTCCCTAAGCTGAGGAGATGGCACTAAGGATCTGGAGATAATAAGGGGGCTGAGATTCAGCTCAGTTGGTAGAGTGCCACTCTGAAGTCCCAGGTTCGATTCCCAGCACTGCAAAAATGGGAGGGCATGACAATCCACTCCAGAGGCAATCCTGAAACAATCAGCCATTGAAACCCTATGAGGGTTGCTATGAGTTGGACATGACTCAACAGCAGCTAATAACAACAACAAAGTTTACATGAGATCTATGTAGGATCTCCCTCAAATACTGAGGAGATCACAGATTAATATATACCTATGAGGAAAATATCTGAGGCTAGAGAAAGAATGATATGAGAGAAGTAGAGGAAAGAGTGCCTGCCACTTACATGAGACTGGGAATAATGACTATGCCCACCAACCAGACCAAAAAACATAATTCATAAAGCAGTGAGTATTCAGAAGGGTCTTGCATTGAATGTGGTAAATACTGAACTTTAAATTAAATGGTTCTAGTACTATCTGTGAGAGAAGGACCAGGCAGCCCACTCCCAAAAAACAATCAGCCATTGAAAACCCTATGAATAGCAGAGAAACACAATACTGTTTGCCTGTTGTACAGAGGGTCATTACAAGTTGGACACCGACTCGATGGCACCTAACAACAACAACAGCACTATCTAAACAAATCTTAAAAGCAAGATCCATTTCTAAGTAATATAATTGCATCCCAAAAGATAGCTTAAGAGTTAGAGGAATACAAATATCCAGTATCCAAGAAGATAAAAATTCACAATATCTAGCATCTAATCAAAGATAGCTAGGCATGTAAAGAGGCAGGGAAACATGACCCATAATGAGCAGGAAAGTCTATCAACTTAAATGGACTCAGAACTGACACAGATGCTAGAAGTAGCAGACAAGGTGCTTTTTATGGTTAAAATAAGGAGGTGATCAAAGTATGATTTCATGTCACAAGGTTTACTGCCATACAAACAGACTATATGAACCAAACAGTGAGAAAATTCCACTTTTCATGTCATTGTTTTGTTTTGTTTTGAGACAGGGTCTCACTGCGTAGCCTAGGCTGGCCTCAAACTCATGATGATCCTGCCTTACCCTTCCAATGGCTGAGATTATAACCATGCATCACCATACCTGGTAGAAAGTTCCAATTTAATTTAAAGTTTAATTATGAAGCCTAATTGTTAAAATATGATGAAAGCAAATCTCTGTGATGTAAGGTCTAACAGAAGTTTTTAGTGTACCTTTCTATAAGAAATTCTAGGAAGAGATAGTTTTTGAACAATGCAACAGAAATCCACAATGATATACAATGTCTCTCAACACTAGTGATGAGTGCCAGCTTAGGCATTTGAGACTTAAGAGAATAGATTGAAGACTGACAGAGAGTAGCTCAGCTGTGGCCTGAGTACTTGGTCCTGGGAAAAGCAGCTGACAGAGTAGTCCTGCCACAGCCTAAGTTCTCAATGTGTCTGTCAAAATCTTGGATTTATATGTGTTTTAGAGGCCAGTAGTTAAGGCTGTTAATTCATGCATGTGGTCAGATAAAGTGGGATTCTTGCAGAGAGGAGGATTACACTTCATGTTCTTAGGGGAGCTAAACATAATATCATAACAAATTATGTAAGAGTTTATAATCATTGAAAGCTATATAACACAAGGGCATTAAAATAGTTATTATAACCATAGTCCATATGTTTGAAAAGTAGAAATACTAAAAAGATTCAAAATCAAACTTCTTGAGAAACAAACTACAATGTCAAAGGTGACAAATATCCTGGATGGGATTAATGGTAATTAGATATTTCAGAAGAAATGATTAATGAATTTGAATACACAGCAAGAGAACTATGCAAAATGAAACAGAAAAACCAACAAAAAATGAAAAGACCATCAGTGAGTATGTGAAAACTTTAATTAGCTTTAAATATGTGTAGTAAGAGTACAAAAAGAAAAATATCTGATAAAATAATGGCCAAGATTTTTCCAAAATTGAGGGAAATATTGAATTTACATATAAAAAACCTGGGTAAAACCCTAAGCTTAAAAAAAGATAATAATAATGATCAAATTGCTCAAAATCAATGAAAAGAGAAAAATCTCAACAGCAATAAAGTAAAAAAGAAACACATACAGAGAAACAAAGAAGAGTGTAATTTCTAGTTGGAAACAATGAAACAATGAAAGTGGAAGTACAGAGGAGCAATAACTTTAAAAAACTGAAAAAAGAAATACCTTAATAATGTAGAGTTCTAAATACAGCAAAAATACCTTTCAAAATCAAAGGTGAAATAAAGATCCCTCAGACATACTAAAGCTAAAATATTTCACCAATGGACCTACACTATAAGAACCAATACAGGAAATCCTTCAGGTAAATGCATCTGATTCAGTAAGTCAGATAGAAATATAGATGTATACAAAGGTATGAGGATCTCTGGAAATTGTAACTATAGATAAATATATACATTTTTCTTATTATCTAAATAAATATTAAAGCTAATTGATTGCCAAGACAAAATTGTGGCATGGGATTTATAATTCGTGTATACTTACGTGTAAGTAAAACATATGAGAACTGCTACAAAGCTACTGTAAAGTTCTTATATGTGACAGTATAATGTCTTTTAAAGATAGACTGTGATAACTTAAAGATGTATACTATAAACCCTAAAGCAATCTTAAAAATAACAAACATTTATAGCTAGTAAGATGGGCTAAGGTTTAGCACAGTTTGTAGAGTGTTGTTCCACACTTTCTGAGGACTGGGTTCGATGCCCAGCACCACAGAAATGGGAGAAGGATGTGACAGTCCACTCCCAAAATAATCCTGAGAACAATCAACCATTGAAAATCCTATAAGGGCTCCTATGAGTTGGACTAGACTCAAGAGCAACTAACAACAACAGCATAGCTAGGAGGATCACAAAAATGGTAAAGTGGAATCAAAAAACTACTTAATCCAAAAGAAGGCAAGATGCAAGATTAATGTACATAGTAAATTGCTTCTTTATAAACCAGTGATGAGCAATCAGAAATTAAAATTAAAAACAATACACCATCTGTGCTAGCATTGAACAAGTGAAATACTTAGGTATAAACCTAACAGAATATGTACATAAACATAAATAACTACAACTACTGTGAAACTACAAAACTCTGAGAGAAGCAACCAAAGATCTAAATAAATAGAGAGATACTCCAGGTTCATGGGTTGTAAAACTGAATATTGTTAAAATGTCAGTTCTTCCCAATTTGGTCTATAAATTTGGTGCAATATCAATTGAAATCACAAAAAGTTACTTTATAGATATGGACAAAATGATTCTAAAGTTTATACTGAAAAGAAAAAGACTTGAAATAGCCAACATAATATTGAAGAAGAAAGGCAAAGTTGGAGGAATAAAATTGACTTTAGAGTTACAATATGGGTGGGCACAGTGGCTCATGCCTCTAATCCCAGCAATTTGGGAAGTGGAGGCAAGAGTATCAGAAGGTCAAGGCCAGAGGCAGGTTGCATAACTCAGTGAGGCCCTATCTCAAGACAAAAAAATATGAAGTAGGCTGGGGGTGCAGCCCAGTGGTAGAGCACTTGCAAAGTATGCATGAGTCCCCTGGGTTCAACTCCCAAGTACCACAAAAAAATAAAGAATTACAATAAGGCTACAGTAAAAAATACAGTGAGGTAGTACCAGTAAAAGAATAACCAGAAGAAGAGAACAAAATAGAGCTTAGAAATGGACAGATATGAATATAGTTAGCTGAATCTTGACAAAGGAACAAAGGTCATTCAGAGGAGAATTGTTTCAATAAATGGTGCTGGAACAACTAGTCACCTACATGAAAAAAATTAATCTAGTTACTAACTTTATATAAAATATAAAACACAAAACCATAAAAATTCTAAAAGATAACACAGAAAAGTCTACTTGAGCTGGGGCTTGGCAATGAGTGGACACAACACCAAAAGCACAATCTATGAAAAAAAATGAGAGGTTGAACCTCATTAAAATTAAAAACTTCAGCTATGCAAAAGATGGTGTTAAAAAATGAACACAGAAGACATAAACTGAGAGAAAAATCTTTTCAAACCATCGATGTGAGGCAAGCACCATGGTGCAAGTTTATAATCCCAGTCACTCTGAAGCCTAAAGCAACGGGATTATGAGTTTGAGGTCAGAGGCAGCTTGTGCAATTTAGCAAGATCATATGTCAAAATAAAAAATAAACGAGGGGCTGGGGGTGGAGCTCAGTAGTATAGCAACTTGCTTAGCATGACCAAGGCCTTGGATTCAGTCCCTCAATAGCAGAAAAGATGTAAAAATAAAAGTAAAAGTTAAATGAAAAAATAGAAAAGGCCCTGAGGTGCAGCTCAGTGGTAGAACACTTATCTATCATGAGTTCAAGTCCCTGGTACTGAAAAAAAGGAAGGAAGGAAAGGAAGGAAAGGAAGGAAGGAAGGAAGAAGGCAGGCAGGCAGGCAAGCAGGCAGGCAGGCAGGTAGGCAAGGAGGTAAAAAGTAATGGGCTGGGGATGTAGACTGCCTGCCTTGCCTTGAGAAAGGCCTTGGGTTCCTGGGTTCAATCCCCAGTACTGCCAAAAAAAAACAAAGAAAATTAAAAAATAGGTAAGAGATTTGAACAGACACCTCACCAAACAAGATATGAAGATTGTAAATATTATATGAAAAGACATTTAACATCGTATGCTATTGTTGTTGTTGGGTGCTGTGGAGTCGGGTCAGACTCATATTGACTGTCAGAGGGTTTTCGGAATTTCTTCTGAAAGTGGACTGCCACATCCTTCCTCCATTTTTACGGTGCTGGGGATTGAACCTTGGTCCTCGTAAAGTACAGAGTAGGCACCCTACCAACTGAGCTAAACCCCAACCCTGTATGCTACTAGGGAATTGCAAATTAAAATAATAAGAAGAAACCACTAAACACCTATTAGAATGTCTAGAACCTAAAGCAGTGATATCATCAAATGCTCGTGAGGATGTGGAGCAAGAGGAACTCTCATTCACTGATGGTGAGAATGCAAAATGGTACAGACAGTTTAGCAATTTCTTACACAACTGAACATATACCAATGCCATGGTCTAGTCATTCCATTCCTAAGTATTTACGAAGAAAAAAGAAAGCATTACTCTATTCAACAATTTGTACTCAAAAGTTCATGGTGGTTTTATTTGTAATATTCATAAACTGGAAAGGACCTAAAATATCCATCAATAGATGAATGGATAAGCAAAGGTGCCATATATATATATATATATATATAGAGAGAGAGAGAGAGAGAGAGGGGGGGGGGGGAATAGAGGAATATTGTTGTTGTTTTTAGGTGCTGCCAAGTCAGTTCCAACTCATAGCAACCCTACGTTTAACAGACTGACACTGTGCCATGCCCAGCACTATGTCAGTGCTTCTCTGCTATTCATAGGGTTTTCAATAGCTGATTGGTTCAAGAGTGGGATATCAGGTCCTTCTTCCATTTTTTGCAGTGTTGGGGATTGAACCCAGGGCCTCAGAGAGTGCAGAGCAGCTCTCTATCAACTGAGTTAAACACCAACCTAATAAAAAGAAATCAAGTACTGATAAATGTGACAATGTGGATGAATCTCAAAATAATTAAACTGAATTTCATAAGAAGAGCAGAAAGATTTATAGTGTATGATTCCATTTATTTATAACTAGAAAATACAGTATTATCTGTAATGAACAATGTAGATCAATGGTTTGCTTGAGGAAAGTAATGTAGGGAAGGGCATAGAGATGATTACAAAGGCTATGTAGAAACTTCTGGGGATGATGGCTATGTTCATTATCTTTATTGTGGTTATGACCTAATGAATATATATACATGTTAGACTTTAATACAAAATTGTACTAAATGTATGCTGTTTATTAGATGCCAGTTATGACTCAGCCATTGAAAACTTTATGAATAGCGCAGAAGCACTAATAGTGTTTCATCTGTTGTCCATAGGGTCCCTACAAGTTGGATACCAACTTGGGGGCACCTAAGAACAAGAACCATAGTTATGACTCAATAAAGCTGTTAACATTTTTAAAAAGTTATTTTGCATTACCTTTTCTGGTTCTATGTTTGATTCTTTAATCACAAGTAGTTCCTTCTGTGTTATAAGTCTCTCTCAGTAACAGTTAATTGTTCAAAACATAAAAAACAATTTCATTCATCATTAGGTTAAACATTTGTTGAAAGAAAACCTATTGTAAGTCAATGGATGGGGAACCATTGGGTGCTGTAAGAATGGATGTCAGATTACAAGGGATAAGTAATGCAAATGATAATGAAGTATAACTGCAGGTGGTGTTTACTTTGTTAGAGTGTAAAAAGGTTCAGGGAATGACTAAGCAGGAAGGCCAGTTTTAGGTTGCATGAAGAACTTAGATGGGAAGGGGGGAGGGGGGAAACATAGAGGAGGGTAAGGGGTAACCTATATGAATAATGCTTATCAAATTGCATATATGAAAATTGTCACAATGAAAAGCATGTCAAAATGAATCACATTATGATGTACATTAAAAATTTCTAATAAAAAAAAAGCTCTTGCAAGAACGCTTTTGGTAATGTCAAGGTTAATACTTCAGAATTTCAAGCAGAATATAAAAGAAGCAAACACAAATTCTCAAAGCTTAATTCTTTTTATAATCTCAATTATTAAATTGTAATATATTGAACTTCAATGAGTAAGCATGAAGTTAGGGAAGAGCTTATTTATTTATCTATTTATTTCTTTATAGTACTAGGGGGCTAAATCCAGGGCCTCACTCATACTTTGCAGGTGCTCTACCACTGAGCGGCACTCCCAGCCTCTTTATTACTATTATTATTAATCTTGAGACAGGGTCTCACTAAATTACACAAGATGCCTCTGGCCTCAAATTTGCAATCCTCCTGCCTCCACCTCCAGAGTCACTGGGATTACATGCATTTACCATCATGCCCAACTAAGAGCTAATTTTTAAAAGTAGACTCCACACCACATTTACTCACAGTATCTTTTCTGTTTGAAAATTACAGAAACACATATTCCCAGTCTCTTTTGATTGAACTGTTTCTCTGGATTTACAGATCTCAGTTGATTTTTCTAAAATTGATCATTTTGGTACTTCCCTGTCAAGGGCCAGAAATCTCTGGCTGTTATGCCTCAACCGGAATAAGACTCCTGGAGAAAATTCTTTTGCCACCACAACTATTTCAGTGTGGTTCTAAGTGGTGAGCCTCAATGCTTGCCAAATTCTTCTGGTCTGATTCCATCTGGATGAACCCAGATATGTCCAAATAGGACTTTCTACTTCCTAGCCGTATTTGATTATCCAATATCACTCCAAAATCACGTCTGCTTTTATTTTTAAGAAATTGCTGGCTTAAGGCTTAGTTTAATATACGATATCAGGGAAAAGGGACACTCATTCCACTCTCCATCACTGCTACACTTCTACTTTTACCTAGTTAAAAATTTGATCAAAATTCCCTAAGAATGTTTACACCTTTTACTAATCCAACCACAGTTATGGGCCAAATTATTTGAACTTGAAATTCCCCTGACAATTAGGAGTTCCTTAAAGAGGATCCACTATGTGATAGAGCACAGTACTTCTTTCTAGTTGCAATAATATGTATATACATACACACGCCTTCAGCTGTACTGTTGTGGCATCCGATCCCGTCAGATCTTGGAAGCTAAGCAGAGTCAGACCAGGTTAGTACTTGGATGGGAGACCATCTGGGAATACCAGGTGCTGTAGGCTTGGGAGAAGGACCTGGCAACCCACTCCCAAATAACAATCTGCCATTGAAAACCCTACGAATAGCAGAGAAGCACTAACAATAGTGTTTTATCTGTTGTATGTAGGGTCGCTATAAGTCAGATACCGACTCTAAGGCACCTAATACACACACACACACCCCTACACACACACATATATACACACATACATATAACAGACAGTATCTTGCTATGCTGCTCAGGTTGACCCTGAACTCCTGGGCTCAAGAGATCCTCCTGCCTCAGCCTTCTGAATAACTCAGACTAAAGCCATGTGCCATGTCACCCAACATATTGTACTTAATGTCTCTCTGAAATCTAAGCCACAGGCCTTTCTCTTGAACCCTCTCTATATTAGATAAGCAAATATATTTCTAGTTTCTTGAGATCTGTCTCTCTACTTGAAGCTTAAGTTCATTCTGGGCAGCCAACAACATCCAAGCAGTCAGAGATACCCTCAGCTGAAATTCCCCCTGAAACTCCTCTTCTGAAGTTTTCAAACTTTCTTTCATTGCTTCTGGTCTTTGCTAATTCCTTCTTAGTCTTTGTTTTATAACTCACTCCTTTTCTCCATACTGTAAGGCTCAACAATAAAGTACTGCTTCTTTTTAACAGAATGGTCTTAGGTCCTTTTTTGTTGAACATAACTTCTACCTATACTCCAACCCTGGAGAAGGATATGGCAATCCAGAAGCAATCCCAAAACAATCAGCCATTGAAAACCCTATGAGGGTTGCTATGAATTAGACTTGACTCAATTACACTTAACAACAACAACATGCTCCAAACAGGTTCACATAATTTTACGCTGAAACTGTTCCTCACAAAATTCAATAAGTATCAGAATAATAGTAAATAACTCAAACTTCTAAAAAGTGTGAATAAAACATTCTACACACATTATATCCCTAGATTTATAGTATAATGTTAAGCTAAATATAAAGCAGAGGCCCAAACCAAGGACATTCCAAATGTCTTCTTCGGACGAGTTCAACTTGTACAAAAGCTTTTGGACAAGATGCACTATGGCTAAGTACAGATAAAAACGATAAAAATTAGGGGTAGGGTGCATGAATCACAGTTACGGTTCAAATAATTTTCAGGAATTCACTTCCAGACAACTCACTCCATTCACATATTAACACTAATTTTTGAAAGTTACTATTGAATAAGTAGGTCAGACTGTCCCCAAATAACTATTTAAAATTACTGTTTAAATTATCAGATTTTTATAATAAACATTTGTTGAACAGAATATATGTAAGATGCACTTTATGTAGGTTATATAATTTCATATTCATAATAACCCTAAAGTATTATTATTATTTCCATATTACAGAGGAAGAAACAAAGGCCCCCAAAGTGTTAATTACTTGCCAGTAAGTGGCAGAACAAGATATTCAAGCCCAAATCTGCTTGCTTCCACAGCCTCTGCCCCTTCCAGATGGATGGCTTGCTGTCAGTTGAAAGAGTTATCACTAGAGGTTTGGAAAATTCCTCAAATGTTGAGCCTGTGCAGTATAGTGGGAAAACCCTTGACTAGGGCCATAACATTTGTAAGCCTGGGCTGTGGCAGATGTGTGATCTTGGCTTAATCTGTACGTTTTGTTCTTTCTTTTTGTCATCCATGAAATCAGGAGTCTAGATAGCTAACAAACATTTAAGGGCTCTGCCAGCACTTATTTTCATATTATAATATTCCAGCCTTTATAATATTCTAATATTATATCATTCCATGATTGTATGAATCATATATAATTCAAATTTTTTTTTAAAAAAAGGAATGGGGAAAAGGATGAGTAAGAGAGGGTTTAATTGAGTGTTAGAAGTAATATAACCAAACAAACTTGACAGGCAGAAATGAAAGAAAAATGGCTTTGTAGTATTAATATTATCAATATGAATAAAAAGACTTTGTATAATACATATAAAGTAAACCAATACCATATCAACAAAGATTTTATCAAACAGACTCACTTGGTCGAATTTAACATTGGGGAATATTTGAATTATTTAAATAAAATACAAAATACACACAGATGTAAGGAACCATTAGATGAGCCCCAATACAGACATACTTTGAGTTTGTTTTTGTTTTTTGAGGCTCTGACGACTAACAGAAGTGTGGGTTGGCACTGTCAGGTATAGGATACAATAGTTCATGGCGGTACCAGAAAGAGTCGCAGAAAAGAACAATCTATTGTATCTAAAAAAGCTCTACTCAACAGAAGGCAAGGTCCTAGTACAAAAGACAATGATTGTGTGGGGCTTTTGTTTTGCTTTCGACATTCAGGCCAGTTGTCAGTCTATGCACAGTGGAACAATTTAAAACCTTCATAACACATGGCTTTTCCTTATATCCAGCCAAGATTCTCCAGTCAGATTTCCTGATTCTTCCTTGGTTTTCTAAAATCATGAGAATTAAGTACCTCTTTGCTTAGCTGCCATCACTAAGAGCCAATGGGAGACATATGCAGACAAGCTCCGTGGGAAAACACAGGGCAGAGGTGAAAGGCCACAACAACAGCTGAAGCTGGACAGGTAACAAATGGCTGAGAAATCTCTGGGCCTTGGGGGACCTTGTGGTTTGGGATGGACTGTCAGAGCTGAGAAGGGTCAAATTTCTAAGCTTGTGAGAGAGTACAACAGCCCTGCTCATCCATCTTAAGTTCTCTCAATAGATAAATATGCTTTATGTGTAAGAAAAAGAAAACAGAAGATGATAATGAACAGTCTGGCAAAAGAACATAAGACAAATGGAATCTTCCACAGGATGTTCACAGACAAAAATGCTGAAGGATGTACAGGGGGAAAGAACTCCCCAAAGAGGGTGGGAAGGGGAAAAATGAAAGCCATCAGGCATGAAATTTGCCAAGACAGTGGAGTGAGAGCCCTGTTCCAACTGCCAGTAAACCAGGTAAAAGTGACTGGTGCTTCTGATTGAGTCCACGCACCCTGACAACACTTTGCCACCAACTCCACCAGTCTATGCCTCCTTTGAAAAATGCAGCTGCTTCCCAAAGCCCCCAGAAAGCAACAGCCAGAATACAGTGACAGCTGGAAGGAAGGGGTTAGGCAAGGGCTTGGCATAAACACAAGTTTAGCCAAAAGGCACAAGTATGAAAAGAGTCAGACAGTTTTCCTGTGTGGTTTGTGTGTGTGGTGTGAGGAGCTCAAAATAAGATCTAGCCAAAGTTCTGGGCCTTGATGGCCTGAAGGACTTGGCAGGCTCAGCCTTTCTCAGGGCCAGCAGGCCAGGAAATGAGGCTTTCAGCTGTCTGCTTCAATGTTTTTCTCACTGTCACCATTTTCAGGTTCAGCCCCTGGACCGTTTGTGTTTTCTCCTTCATTGGGGATTAGCACATCAGTGTGGACAAAATGCATTTTGGTTATTTGGGACTGTGCTGTGCATTCCTCACACACTGTATTTGTCAACTAGGGACCTCAAGAACATGAAAACTAGCCAGAGTACAAACAATAGGATTTGATGATCTGAAAGAGAACTTTTTTGTTGTAGTAGAACTTAGAGATCATCCAATCCAGCCTCATTTTACAGATGGGGAAACTCATGCTAACTAAGAGCAGTAAGGAGACTTGGTGAAGTCACACTAATATTCAGATAGGAGCAAAACTCGGACAAGTACCCAGCTTTCCCATTCCCACCCAACCATTGACCTGTCCACAAAAATCACAGTGGTCCCTCAAGACTCCATCTCAGACAACATAATAATCGACTCCTAACCACTTTTTAAATAGTGATTTGGTAAGAATTCCAGTGTGTCCTTCCTTTCTATTTTCTAATCAAGAATTTGTACATAAGTTTGGTAAGTAATAATCTAAAATAATTTGTTTTCAAAACAAACCAACCAACCTGGAGATATATAATTAACAGCACCCAGAGAAAACAATAACAACCACCTAAAACCAAGCAGAATGCATGTCACTAAAAACTACCTTCATAAAACTTAGGAGTTTGACTTTCACATATCATATATAATTGCCACTCATATTAAGTCATGACAATAATCCTGCTGCTCAAATAAACTATGGCCTTAGTTTATCCTGTCATGTTGATTTAAAAAGTAGCAGGCCTTAGAGACATCTTTTAAATTAAATTAAGCAGGTATTAAAAATATAGTATTCCTACTCAAGGAACAAATTTAAAAATCAGAGGAGACTATTTTAATTTGTAAGCAAATAAGAATTTTTAAAAAAGAATGAAATGTTATTTATGGCAAAACTAACCTGTATTACAAAAAAATTAATTTCACAGTTTTTCTTTGTCCTAATGGGAAAATAATCTGATATCAAGAGAAACTGTATACCGAAAAATAAGGAACCCTTATAGGACTTGGAAGATTCTAACTCTGAAAAGGAGCTTGTTGAGTGTGAAGGAAAGATGGACCTATATTGGTTTGCATGCAAGGTCCTAACAATGTAATCTCTCTCCTTTTCTCAAACTGATTTCTTTTACTACAAAAGAAAATTAATTTTCAGTACAATTTTAAAAATGTTGTATAACAATGAAACACCCAAAATATTTTACTAAATTCTCTAAGTTTGCTTTTCTTCTGTACATTTCAACCTGTTGTTGTTAGGTGCCATTGTGTGAGGTCTTAGATATGCTTTAATATCTTTAGCATGCATTACAGCAGTTTTGCTGTATTCCTTATTCACAGGTTTTGCTTTCTATGGTTTTAGTCAATCATGATCTGAAAATGTTAAATAAAATATTCCACAAATAATTCTTAAGTTTTAAATAATTTTTATTATGTTATATTTTTATTATTAGTTTCTGTTATTAATCTCTTACTATGCCTGATTTTGGGGCTAAGGTTAAGCTCAGTTGGTAGAGTGCTGCTCTGTACTTTCTGGGGATCTGGGTTTGATCTCCAGCACCAAAACAATGGGAAAACAACATGGCAATCCACTCCCAAGGCAATCTTGAAAATAATCAGCCGTTGAAAACGCTAAGAAGATCATTATGAATTGGACCCAACTAGATGTCACCTAACAACAAACATGCCTAATTTACAAATTAAACTTTTTCATAGATATCCATGTATAGGAAAAAAACATAAGTATATAAGGTCAGTACTATCTCTGGTTGTAGGCATCCAAGGAATGTCTTGGAAAATATTCCCTATAGATAAGGAGGAACTTTATTCAATATTCCCTACTGATAATGAAGAATTGTATTCAGTTCTGGGAATAAAGAGAATTAAGACTCTGCTTCTGACATAAAGGCACTCACAATTAATTGGGGAAACCAAAATGTGAATGGATCAAGGCAAATTAATAAATGTAGTGATAAGGAATACTGTGACAGCACATTGGAGGGGCACCAAGCCAATCTGGACAGGTCTAGGAAGGCAAACTGAAGAAGGTGACACCTGCAATGAAGGATAAACAAGGATTAGGCAGGTTTTAAAAAAATAAATAAATAAGGAGTTCTGGGCTGGGAGTGTAGCTCAGTGGTAGAGCCCTTGCCTAACATGAGCAAGGCCCTGGGCTCCATCCCCAGCACCATAACACAAGAAAGAATCCAATTTCTATTACTGTTTATATTTTCTTATCTAATTATTTATTCATGTAAGAACTTGGTTTATCCTATAAAAGTTTTAAAGGAAAAATGACATTGTTGTTATGGTAAAATATTACATGTCCAGAATATTACATGTCCAGAATATTACATGTCCAAAGATAGACTTAGAACAAATCAAATAATAATTTTAATGTAACACCCAGACATCAGAGAACATGGAAACTTTATAGAGTTGTCATAGGAATTTTGTCTACCCATATTTCTATAGAATATAATCCACATGCAAAGTATTAGGCTAGATATGATAGACAAAGGTCTACAGAAGCAGTGGTTCTCAAACTTTTTTTGAAAATTATTGAGGACATATAGAGCTTTTATAGGGAAGAGTTGCCTTCTCAAAGCAGAATCAACTTTAATGATGGGAAGAGAGTAGCGCCCCTGGGACCTCCATTTACTGATATGGCATGATTCAAAATGAGAAGAAATATAGTGTATGCAACAATGAGCTCAAACATAAAAAAGATCATGTGTAGGGCACAGTGTGGGTAGTGTTTTGTTTTGTTATACATCAGGTCGCTATAAGTGGGACCTGATTCAGCACCTAACATTAGAGCCTTTATATGTATGAAGGATATGTTTACCATATTAGAAATTACAACTGATGAATTTTTAAAGAACTTATTTAATTCATTCAAAGTAAATATTAATAAACTTATGTCATAAGCAACATATTTTTATGAAAATTCATTTCTAAAATAAAAACTTCAGTGAAAGGAGTAGAATTGTTTCACATTCTTGCAAATCTCTTTAATGTCTGGCTTAGCAGATGACTCCTGGATTCTGATATTGGGTTCTGCATTTAAGTTGTTACAATGGTTCATAGTGGTAAGAGAATGAGAATAGAAAGGGCAAATAATGTTGTACAATGATGATGAAGATAGTTTGACCTCACAGATCCCTTATAAGGATTTCAGTGACTGCCAGGGACCCAAGACCACATCTTAAGAACCACTGGTCCACAGTAATAAAAGTAATATTCAAAACTGGGTAAAGTATAAATTCAATCTTGCTTTACCTCTGGTTTTTAACATAGGGAAATCTTCTAGTAAGAGAGTTTACAACCTAACCCTCTAATTCTCAGAGTAGGTTGTTTTCTTGTAACTGAGAAAACCCAGGTCAAGTGAATGGGTCCACTCTCTCTGGTATTGTACAAACTGCCTTCTCAAAGGAGTTGGGCTGGGTGGGTTCTGGTACAGTGATGAGAGCCTTATTTGCTTGAGACAGTCCCAATTTATTCCTTTTAGAACAAAGTATCTATTAATTGAGCCCCTTTACTTTCAAAAGTATTCCAGTTTTTATGATAAATTATATGGCCACCTGGATAATGCTTTCTAAAAGCAGTACTAGAATTCTGCTTCTTCTAACCAAGTGGGCAGGTCTGCTGGGTTTGGTTTACATAGTAATATTCTGCCAATCTCTTAATCTAAAACACAGCCAACCCTGGGAGAAAATTTCTTCCTATCTCTTTGTTTCTGTGTCTTCTGCCTTATGTTGACAGAAATCATTCTTAACAGTTTTATATGGCAGCACATGCTACTTGTTTTCTTGCTATGCACTGAGTTTAGAGTTTGAATTATAGGATGTCACTTTGCCCAGTTGCTTCAAATGGGTTGTAATATAACCTGTAGATTAAGGACTATCAATTAACCAGATTGGGTGAACCAGCAGACTAATAAAACTCTAGGCAAAAGCTAGCACATCAATTCACCTCATCATTAGAAACTGAGGCAATTCAGTAAGACAAGAGACTTCTTTGAAAAAGTATTAAACCTACCAGGCCTAACCCCATGAGCAGGGCAGGGGGTATGAAGAGGACTGGAAAAGAAGTGCTGTAAAGTCTGATTAGTGAACTCTGAAACTGACGTGAATTTGGCTTTGCATCCCCAAGTGGCAAAGAAACCTTAGCAGTTATCCAATGCTTTTAGAGAGCAGAGCAAAATTATAAGAACATTTTTATGAGTTGTGGCTGGCAAGCTCTAGCCTGTTAAAACTCTTTAAAAACCAATGCCTTGGTGGAGGTAACATTTACTGTTTACTGTAGTTCTGGTTGTTAGGGGTTATTGCTAAGGTCTTGGTTTTCCATGACATCAGCAGCATTCCAAGGGAAGTGTGTGTCAGTGACTTTCAGTAATGACTCCCTTTTCCAAATGTTCAAAGCTACTGCCAAGCTGCCCTACACCTGCACGCCAGCTGAGCTGGAGGAAAAGGAAAAGCAAGATGGATTAAGTGGGATTTTTGTCTAGATTTTTGTCTAGTTAATGAGACTAAAGGCTTTTCTTCCTCCAGTGGTTGGCTATGTGTAATAAATCGATGCCAACCACTTTAGGAGTACCATGACTCACCTTTAACTTTTCATAAACTTATCTGATTGTCTGTCATGACCTCTCACTGTCATATTCTGGGATAACTTTTCGGAAATTTTCTTCTGCAGGAAAAGTTTAGAGCTGAACAAGATGATCAGCGTAGCATGCCAACCCTCCAGGTGGGTTTGCAGAGAGGGCTATCGGCTGCTTCCCAAGTTAGCAGGAAACAGAAGGAATGAAAAGAGTAAAGAGACATTACTTTGTGGTTTCTTCAGGGATCAGCTGGCTTTCAACATTTCAAAGCAGATGTGGGCTCTCAGGGAAGCACTAGACCTTTCCCTATAGCCTTGTTGTTGTTGTTAGGTGCCATCGAGTTGGTATCCGACTCATAGCGACCCTCATAGGGTTTTCAGTGGCTGACTGTTTCGGGATTGCCTTGGGAGTGGATTGCCAGGCCCTTCTCCCATTTTTGGGGTGCTGGGGCTTGAACTCGGGACCTCAGAGACTACAGCGCAGTGCTCTACCAACTGAGCTAAATCCCAGCCCTTCCCTATAGCCTATCCTCACCAAAATAAGGGATATGGTTAACCTCATCTTAGGGGACCTAGTGACCACTCAAGAAACTTTTGACTGGTATTGGGGCCAGTGCTAACTGTACATTTCTATAAGACCTTTCTTCCAAAAAGCTTGAAGCATGTTATCAGCATTAACTCATCAGTAGTCATGACAACCCTCTAAGTAGAGAGGTGGCAAATATTAGTTCAGGTGGGAGAAGTAGAGGAGAGGGTGAGGAAAATATAGTGCTCTGCCAAGAGCAAAGCTGTGGGAGAGCATACCAAGTCCCCCTAACACACACACACACACACACACACACACACAAAGAGAGGGGGGGGGAGGGGGAGAGAGAGAGAGAGAGAGAGAGAGAGAGAGAGAGAGAGAGAGAGAGAGAGAGCGAGCCCTCAGGTAACTCACTACTTTCAGGGCTTGCTTCAGTTCTGCCTATACAAGACTAACTTGCATTTTTGTCTCAATCAAAGGGCTATAAAAATAAGCATTGCTATAAAAATAGAGCAAGGCTTGACACTATCAAAGGCAAACAAGAACACATTTATAAAAAGACACAGAGGGCTATCCTCCTAAAAGTTTTGATAAAAGAATGGTTTATGGCATGCAACCAATGTCTGTTTCTATGAATGACACAAGGTTCTTTTTGTACCTCTGCTTCCTCATCTATAAAAGCCACACAGAAAGAAATGATTTAGATTGTTTCTGATATGTTTTAAAATTTTAATGTTTGGAAATGTGGAGAGATCTTTGAGGGAGAATCTTTGAAGTACTTTAAAAAGTGCCCTCTTTTACAGTAGATTACATAGTTCTAGAGGATATCTAACTACTAGTATACATGTTCTTGGGAAATAAGGATGAATTCCTATCCTTTCAAGTGACTTTTTAAATAAAGGCCTTCTATAATCATAAAAAATAATAACTATCTTCATCCTGCAAAAACAAGGAACTTGTTTTAACATGGTAGAGCCAGGATTCCCCATGATATATGACAGGCACAGACAGTATACTTAAACATGGCTGCTTTTCCCAATTTCTCTTTGATTTCATCAAAAAACATTTAAATATGAAAAATATTAAAGAAATCATCCTCATTCAACCATAGATTGCCTATGAAGATTGGAAAACATGGTAGTTGGGTTCAGTTACTGAATGAAACTATAAAAGTCTGTCCAGTATAAGCTCACACTGAGTTTTGAGCTCAGTTTGACTCATTTTTTATTTTCTATTTTATCTTTATTTATTTATTTATTTTTTAGACAGGGTCTTGCTATGTAGCTCAGAGTGGCCTCAAACTGGTGATCTTCTTGCCTCAGCCTCCTGAATGCTGGGATTACAGGCATGTACCACAACACGCTGCTCCTTGAATAATTTTTAAAAGGGAAATTTGACAATTATGGTTTGTTAGCAAGATATCTCCCCAGCATTTCAGTCAGCTTGTTAATCTGTGGGGACTTGCATGTTATGCATGTTACTGTGATACTAAAGCTATGCTACCAGTATTTCAGATACCAGCAGGGCCACCCATGGTAGACAGATTTCAGCTGAGCTTCCAGACTAAAACAGACTAGGGAGAAGGACCCAGAAGCCCACTCCTGAAACAATTAGCTATTGAAAACCCTATGAATAGAAGAGAAGCACTGTTAAATTTGTTGTTGTTGTTGTTATTGTTGTTATTGTTGTTGTTAGGTGCAGTCAACTGTCAAATATAGTGCCAGAAAATAAGTCCCCCAGGCTGGAAGGCATTTCAGAAATGAGTGGGGAAGAGCTGCCTTCTCAAAGTAAAGTCAACCTGAATAACAAGAATGTAGGAAAGCCCCTAGGATCTCCTTTTGCTGATGTGGCATGATCAAAATGAGAAGAAAATAGTGATTGCAACAATGAGTTAAAACATTAAAAGATTGTGTGCATGGCACAGTGTTCGGTAGTGTTTCATTCTGTTGTACATAGGGTAGCTACAAGTCAGATTTGACTCAAGGGCATACAACAACAGCAAGATATTCAGTCAATTACAAAATGAGTATTTCAATAGACATTCTGGTATACAGAATTAACAAAGTTACGCATTAGAGTAAATTCCACAAATCATTTTCATAAATAATTAAACATATAAATTAGGAAGGAGAGGGGGAGAAGGAGGACAAGGAGGGAATGAAGGATTGAGGGAAGGAGGAGGAGAAAGAAAGAGAGGGAGGAAGAGGGAGAGGGAGAGAGAGGTTTTTAAATCCAAAATGCTTAAGTCCCAAGAAAAGAGAATGGGAGGATAATCCCCTCTGTAAAGTTTCTTTGGTAATTGCCTTATTTTAAGCCACACTAATTTTTCTAAGAGCCTTTGCTGTTAAAAGCTGTTGTTTTATTATGTTAAACTACACACAAAAGTGAAGTAACAAAACAGGAAAATATGCTTGTGATTTTGTTATACTACCAACCTATACTTATCCAGAAATTTTAACTGCCAAGCGTCTTTTATCTAATGCAGACTTCATCTTTCACCACCCAGCCTCTCACCACATGAAGCAACAACGTCATTAGGAGTGCAAAACTCGGAATAAAAGGCTGAGCCCTGGAAAAAAATACTAAATGGGAATCTGCCTCCAGCTCTGCAGATTTTCAAGTATGCCCTGGCTTTTGGGTCTGGAAGCTAGACTTTTGTGCCCAGAATATGGCTGGATAAGGAAGGCAGTCTCAAATCACACCCTGAGGGCTAGCAACAGAACACACAGTCTATAGTCCTTCAAAGGGGATTGAGGGTTTAAACTACAGAGGCTCCTTTCTCATTGGCCCTTGGTGATGTCATGCCCACATCTCCAGGGCCCAGGAAATGCACCATGACTAATGGAGCCCTCAGTTGTGAATACACATTCCATCTCAGAGAAAGGCAACAGGCTGAGAGTTAGGGCAAAGCAGAAGGCCCAGTTAGGCAC
Source organism: Pedetes capensis (assembly GCA_007922755.1). Taxonomy (NCBI): domain Eukaryota; kingdom Metazoa; phylum Chordata; class Mammalia; order Rodentia; family Pedetidae; genus Pedetes; species Pedetes capensis. The sequence continues at coordinate 136,638 of VMDO01001157.1, forward strand.
TGCAAGGTCAGCCATGCACAGAGGGCCTTCAGAAGTTCTGAAACAGACTGTTCTTGTTCATTTTCTTAGAAAACCCTCACCAACTGCCCAGACACCGGTGGCCTGTACATACTACACACCATTAACTCTTAAACTGTTGCTTAATTACTCTCTTTAAGGAAAGTGATCATTGTGACAGGACATACATCCTTCCAGACTTCTAATGTATTATGGCAGAGGTCAGCAAACTTTTTCTATAAAGGAACCAAATAATAACAATTTCAGGCTCCTTTCTGTCCCTATAGTACAAAAGTAGCCATAGATAACACATAAATGAATAAGAATGACTGTGTTACAATAAAACATTTATGAAAATCATTGGCAGCCTGGTTTTGGCCCAGGAGCCATAGTTTGCTGACTTCCCTACTTATAGAAGAGTAGCCTATCCCTCCTCTGTGACACATCTGGGCCAAAATACTCTTACATAAGGGTACAATTATAGGAAAGGATGTGAAGGAATTTCCACAATATACCTGTGATGACTACTCATCCAGAATATAAAGGTAGTTTACAGAGCAGCAGTCTAACCTGTGGTTTCAGAATGCAGGCTTTGGGAACAAATGGCTGGGTACAAATGCTATCTCTGCCATCTGTGAATTTAAGGTCTTGCACAAGATATTTGATTCCTCTAAGCCTCAGTTTCTTCATCTACAAAGTAAGACTCCAAATTGTTCCTACTTAGTAGGGTTAATATAAAAGGTCAACAAGATAATATATGAACAAAGCTTAGCACACTGCCTAGGACACTGGAGTGCTCAATAATAATATGCAATTAATCCTAAGGTCTTAACATGTGATCATTATTACTATTCCTGATTGCAGTAGCCCACAGAGAAGAGACATAGATCACCACAAATGCTACCACACTGTGAACTTCTTTCCAATTCTACTAATATCTATTAATACTATCATCCTTAATAGCTACACAGAATTCCACATGGAATGCACAATGGAACCACGTTCCCACTGTTGAACAAATAAGCCATTTAGTATTTGCTGCCATTATAAACAACAACATGATGAACATCCCTAGATATGCACCTTTCAGCATTTTTTCAATTTTATTGCTGTAGACAAAGATGCAAGCACATTTTAAAGAACTTGTAATTATTCTGCCAACTGGCTCTCCAGAAAGGTTATACCACTTCCTATTTCTACCATCACTAAGAGGATCTATTTCTTAACATTTTTCGACAATACTACAACCAGTTTAACACTGGAAAAAATAAAAGACAAAGAGACTAAATGCCTTGCTCAATTTTAATGAAAAATGCTAAATGTTTCCTTTGGTCTATGACTTAAAAAACATTTGATCATATTTTGATTAATGGCAGACTTTTCTGGAACTCATATGACTTGTAATAATTATGATAATAATCCCATTTTATGGTTGAGAAAGCTAGAGGCCAGAAGTCCACTTGAGATAGCCAAAGTTCTCCAGATAAGGCAAAGGACATAGAGGAACACAATTAAACCAGACATAAACCTCACCATATAATTGGTCCATGCAAAACTCACCATAACATCTCAGATAAACTTTAATTTTCAAATGAAGAAATACACTTCCTTCTTATAAACTCATTTAATTTTTCTTTTTTCTGGCAAATAACAAATCCAAATACACACCTTTTATTCTTTTGATACAAAACTAAGCTTATAAACTAAATGCCTTCTTTCCAGAGGAAAAATATCACCTGAACTTTGGGAAAAAATTATGGATCTGGGTATTTATTAAAGTTTAATTCATTTAGTCTATCCCATTCCCTTACTTTATTTTCTTCTTACCACTTATCACAATTTGAAATTGTATTATTCATTTGTTTATAACAATTTTAAGTTCCATAAGAAGAAGGACTTTGTCTTGTTTACTGTCTTTTCAATACCTAGAGCAGACCTGGCTCATAGCAAGTGACTTGTAAATATTTATTGGATAAGGGGATCATCTCATATGCCATCTATGTATTTCCCTAGCTATATAACCTCCAAGGCAGGCTGACTTTGGAGCTGTCATTCCCTGTGAATTATATTGCAAAGAAAACCAGTTTCCTAAGGAAAAAGAGCAGATTCTCTCACCAGCAGGGTCGCTAATCAATCACATCCCCAATCCCAATCACATCTCCACTATCCAACCACCCCATATAATGGCACAAGTGAGTATATCATGGTCTCCCACCTTACCCCTTCCCTAGGAGGTGTTGCCACTGTTAGCTCTTGTAAGTGTGTACATTGGTTTTACATATTTGGTTTGTTTGGGTAAATAATTAGAATGAAATCAAAGATAAATGTACCACCTATTCACTGTTTTATTTAAAATTGTAATGACCATGGTAGTTGACTACTCAACACCCATTTTGCCCCAGATGATTGATCCAGTTCTATGATCCAGTCCAAAATGGTAGACACTAACCATATATGATTATATAAATTTAATTTTAAAAATTCAGTTCAATTATGGTATGGTTTTTTCATGTGCTTAATAATTCCACATGTGACTAACGGCTACTGTATTGGACAACACACATATATAACATTCCTATTACATGCAAAAAGTTGTATTGGATAGCATGGGGTCCAGTCAAACATGGAAATCCAATTTCCTTGCCTGAAACTGATTTTAAAATGAGCTTGTAACAGAATGTTGGCAAGTAAAACATTGGGAATTTATTATCCATACATGCAACAACTTGGATGAACCTTAAGGAAAATGAAAAAAGACTATCTCAAAAGGATACATAATATATGATTCCCTTTATATAATATTTGTGAAATAATATAATCTTAGAAATGGGTAATAGATTACTATTTGATAGAGGTAAGGATATAGGGGATGGGGTGGGTGTACCTACAAAGGAATAGCAGAGAATTTTTTAGTGATGGTACAGTTAAGCATTTTGATGGTGGTGGAGTAACACAAAGCTACAAGTATTATTAACTGAAAAGTCTACATACACACCATGTATAATCCATTTGTAACTGGTAAAAACCAGATATGTGCTATGGCTTGTACCAAAATGTTAGTTCCCTAGTTTTGATGTTGTAGGAAAGTCATGCAAGGCATTAGCATTGGGAGAGGTTGGGTGAACAAGTGCTCCTGTGAACTCTCTGTACATTTCTTTGCATCTTGCTATGAAGCTATACTTGTTTCAAAATTCTAAATATTTTAAAAAATCAACTTAAAGCAAGTCATTGAGTCCTAAAAATGTGTTCTATCCCTTTGAAGGTAATCTATGTGGCCTTAAATCTTCACGTTTCATTTTTTAAAAGTATTTATGACTTCTCCACTGACCATTCATTTTTAGATAATATATTTTCTTCCTTCCTTAAATTCAAAAATAGTTGGATAAATGTCTTTAGTTCCCAAAGTAATTCTTCACATAATCCTTTAATTGAAATGCACAGAAAATTCCAAATATACCCCCAAACAAATATGTGCCTGCCTTCCCTCAAAACCTATTGAAATCATAGCATCTTTGAGTTGAACAGAACTTCAGGATCTTCCAGTTCAAATTCCCACCAACATAAGAGTACTTTCTATAATATCTCTGACTGATCCAACCTTTGAACACATACAGCAACAGAGTAACAGACACTTACTGCTTTGCCTGTTCAATATATTCCCTTCCAGAAAAAGCCTCCCTCCTTTTTCTGTGATTGCTTTTCTCCATTGTAGTAATCAAGGTCAATATTTGCCCAGTTCCCAGATCAGTCTGGAGAAGGCACTAAAACTAGGGTAACTGTCCCAAACTTTGGTCCTGGTTGATTTGTCCAGAATTGGGCACCAGGTTCAAAGTGGAACAGTCATTTCAAAAGATTTTTTTTTCCCACTAAATGTGACAGAGTTTCTCTGACGGGTTATGAGATGAAACTCAAGCACTCTTAGCAACCAGGTTCCATAAGATGTACAGAAAAGTAAGACTGCAGTAAGAGAAAATGAAGCCAATACTCAGAAGCAGAGATGAAAGAAAGAGAAATAGGGCCAGCTGCCTTTGAGTCTCTGGCTCTAGTTGTTTCTGAGATCCACTTCAATCTTCTCTTCCAACAGTTTGTTCGATCCTTTTTATGTTCACAGGAGACAGCCCTTGTATCTTTCTAACAATTTTCTCTTTTTACCAAGTGAAAGTCAAGTATCTGCCACATGCAGCAAAAGAATATTCTATTATAAATGGGAAGTCCATAACCTCACAATGTAGCCTGTAAGCAGCTCTAATTGTTAGAGTGTTCTTCCTCATGTTGAAAACAGGAAGGCTCCCTGGGCTTTCCTTACCAAGTCTCATCCTTTTTCCAAATATTCGAAGTCCATAATCCCATAACTTCTTGTGGACATTTGTTCTTTTGTTGTCTGTATAGCATACATTTCCTGACTATTTTGATAACAGCACCCCCATTCTTTGGGAGAAACTACCTCTACCCTACTGAATGCAGCCTGCTGAGAATATGGGTCAAGGTGTCCTGTCTTTCTTTAATCAAAGGGTGAACATAGGACCCAAGGCAAACACCCTAATTTTGAATTTGGACAAAAATCCTGAACAACACTGGATTGTGATCACTCTGGCAGTGAAGCCCTAAAGAATATGACCACTAGGCTTACTGAGACCTCTTAAACTGCTTTATCTCCAGACCTCATTTCTAAGTGTAATTCTTCTACTTTCTCTTTGACTCTGTAAACTCTCTGAAATCCTTCCCAACAGGTAGATTATTGTTTAAGTCAGCTTGTTGGTTTATTCAGTCAAAGAATCTTAACTTAAATATATCCTGAAATTTTTCTCTTTATTCAGGCTAAGTAATACTAGTTTGTTGAAATGTACTTCATGCAACCTGATTTCCAATCTGTCATCTGACTGGTTTCCTCTGAAATAATTTCCTTTATCAAAATCATTCTGAACACTTGGAAGTCAAACCAGTGGTCTGACCAGAACAGATAGGAAGAGTAAGTCCATCTTTAATCTGGACATATGCTTCTGTTAATTCCACTCCAAAGTCCATGTAACAAGCATACAATGTTGAGAGCAGATTTTGAGTTTACAGTCAAGTAAAGATTTAGGTCTTTTTCATATTAACTTGTATAAAATCAAATCTTTCCTGCCCAATAGAATACAGTTGACTTTTTAAAACTTAAGTAACATTTTACCCTGTTACACTTTATGTAGTCTTAGTTAAGTCTAAAAACATTTATCAGTGTTCTGATATGGTTTTCACTGACTTTAAGCATGAGCTCAAATACACACTGAATTTTATTCTTTGACAATGTGAGACTATTCTGATCTGACAAAGGGATGAACTAAGAAAATGCTGTTTGAGGCCGGGCATGGTGGCAGATGCCTGTAATCCCAGCAGCTCGGGAGGCGGAGGCAGGAGGATCGCAAGTTTGAGACCAGAGGCAGTCTGTGCTAATTTAGCGAGACTCTGTCTCAAAAAAAAAAGTAAAAAAATGGGCTGGATGTGCAGCTCAGTGGCCCAGCACTTGCAGAGCATGTAAGTGTGAGGCCCTGGGTTCAATCCCCAGTGCCACAAAAAAAAAAAAAAAAAAAAAAAAAAAAAAAAAAAAAAAAAAAAAAAAAAAAAAAAAAAAAAAAAAAAAAAAAAAAAAAAAAAAAAAAAAAAAAAAAAAAAAAAAAAAAAAAAAAAAAAAAAAAAAAAAAAAAAAAAAAAAAAAAAAAAGAAAAAGAAAAAGAAAAAAAAGAAAGAAAATGCTGTTTGTCAATTTTCTCTAAAGGAATTTAAGAATTCTAAATTTGGATCTGAGCTGCATATAGGAATAAACTAAGTAAATTTATGTAAAAGAATTCAACATTCAAACAAATAAAGAGAGATTATTGCTAATGAATAAAGAAACAAAATTAGGCAAACAACACACACACTCATCAAGCATAAAGAATAGATATTGAAATCCAGTAGATCACAAGCAGTATATAGACAGGGAATTACGGGAAAATCAGGTGGGATTCAGAAGAGGGCAGGGAACCAGGGACATCATTGCTGATGTCAGGTGGATATTAGCTGAAAGCAGAGAATATCAGAAAGATATCTATCTATGTTTTATTGACTATGCAAAAGCATTTGATTGTGTGGATCATAACAAATTATGGATAACACTTCGGAAAATGGGAATACCAGAACACCTAATTGTGCTCATGAGAAATCTGTACATGAACCAGGAGGTAGTTGTTCGAATAGAATAAGGAAACACTGAGTGGTTTAAAGTTGAGAAAGGTGTGCGTCAGGGCTGTATACTTTCACCCTATCTCTTCAATTTATACGCTGAGAAAATAATCCGAGAAGCTGAACTTTATGAGGAAGAACGTGGCATCAAGATTGGAGGAAGACTCATTAACAACCTGCGTTATGCAGATGACACAACTCTGCTTGCTGAAAGTGAAGAGGATCTAAAACTTTTACTCATGAAGATCAAAGATCATAGCCTTCAATATGGGTTATGACTAAACATCAACAAAACAAAAATCCTTACGACTGGGTCAGCACACAACTTCACAATAAATGGAGAAAAGATTGAGGTTGTCCAAGATTTTGCTTTGCTTGGCTCTATAATCAACACCTGTGA